>WNWK01010910.1:0-67561 GCA_009830355.1 Cherax destructor
ATACCATCCCCTTACTAATATTAATTTAATCAGTGGATAAATCAGAGGATTTTCTAAATTACAAAAGGCTTTTGCAATTTCAACATTATTAAGTTTTTGAAGTTGCAAAACTTAAACCGAAACCAAGAGCAGCAGTTGTATTTTTATCTAATATTTCATCTGATAAGTTAATTACAAAATTTTTATTAGCGTGCTTTGTCCAATCACTATTTTCAATTAAATTATCTAATTTTCTTTGTAGTTTGTTTTTGAGATTATTACAAATTCTTCTGAGTTTATTATTATAGTCACGAAAGCGCTTGGAATTCTTCTATTTTTTTCATAGTGGTTTTCTTGCATATATATATATATATATATATATATATATATATATATATATATATATATATATATATATATATATATATATATATATATATATATATAATAAGGTAGTAGGTTGGTAGACAGCAACCACCCAGGGAGGTGCTACCATCCTATCAGGTGACTGTGAAACAGAAACCTGAAACTGTTTTACATGATGGTAGGATTGCTGGTGTCTTTTTTCTGTCTCATAAACATGCAAGATTTCAGGTACGTCTTGCTACGTCTACTTACACTTAGGTCACGCTACATATACATGTACACGTTTATGTATACACACTCATCTGAGTTTTCTTTGATTTTATCTTAATAGTTCTTGTTCTTATTGCTTTTCCTTTCATATCCATGGGGAAGTGGAATAAGAATCTTTCCTCCGTAAGCCATGCGTGTTGTAAAAGTCAACTAAAATGCCGGGAACAATGGGCTAGTAACCCCTTTTTCTGTATAGCTTACTAAAAAGAAGAAGAAGAAAATCGTCAAAGTGGGATGTTTGAATGTGCGTGGATGTTGTGCGAATGATAAGAAAGAGATGATTGTAGATGTTATGAATGAAAAGAAGCTGGATGTCCTGGCTTTAAGTGAGACAAAGCTGAAGGGGGTAGGAGAGTTTCAGTGGGGAGAAATAAACGGGATTAGGTCAGGGGTTTCAAATAGAGTTAGAGCTAAAGAAGGAGTGGCAATAATGTTGAATAATCAGTTATGGCAGGTAAAGAAGGAATATAAATGTATAAATTCAAGGATTATGTGGAGTAAAATAAAGGTTGGATGTGAAAAGTGGGTTATAGTAAGTGTTTATGCACCTGGAGAAGAGAGAAGTGTAGAGGAGAGAGTGAGATTTTGAGAAATGTTGAGTGAGTGTGTGAGGAGTTTTGAACCAAGTGAGAGAGCAATTGTGGTTGGGGATCTAAATGTTAAAGTGGGTAAAAATGTTGTGGAGGGAGTAGTAGGTAAATTTGGGGTGCCAGGGGTAAATGTAAATGGGGAACCATTAATTGAGCTATGTGTAGAAAGAGGATTGGTAATAAGTAATACACATTTTATGAAAAAGAGGATAAATAAATATACAAGGTATGATATAGCACGTAAGGAAAGTAGTTTGTTGGATTATGTATTGGTGGATAAAAGGTTGATGGGTAGGCTTCAGTATGTACATGTTTATAGAGAGGCAAGAGATATATCAGATCATTATTTGGTTGTAGCTACAGTTAGAGTAAAAGGTAGATGGGACAAACAGAAAATGGCAACAGCAAGTAAGAGAGAGGTAAAAGTGTATAAACTAAGGGAGGAGGAAGTTAGGGTGAGATATAAGCAACTATTGGCAGAAAGGTGGGCTAGTGCAAGTATGATTAGTGAGGGGGTTGAAAAGAGTTGGGATAGTTTTAAAAATGCAGTATTAGAATGTGGGGCAGAAGTTTGTGGATATAGGAGGGTGGGTGCAGGAGGAAAGAGAAGTGAGTGGTGGAATGAAGAAGTAAAGGGTGTGATAAAAGAGAAAAAGGTAGCTTATGAGGGGTTTTTACAAAACAGAACTGTTAATAGAAGAGCAGAGTATATGGAGAGTAAAAGAAAGGTGAAGAGAGTGGTGAGAGAGTGCAAAAGAAGAGCGGATAAAAGAATGGGAGAGGCTCTGTCAAGAAATTTTGCTGAAAACAAGAACAAATTTTGGAGTGAGATAAAGAAGGTAAGAAAGCCTAGGGAACGAATGGATTTGTCAGTTAAAAACAGAGTAGGGGAGTTAGTAGATGAGGAGCTGGAGGTATTGGGTAGATGGCGGGAATATTTTGAGGAACTTTTAAATGTCGATGAAAAAAGGGAGGCGGTAATTTCATGTACTGGCCATGGAGGTACAACATCATTTAGGAGTGAAGAAGAGCAGGATGTGAGTGTGGGGGAGGTGCGTGAGGCATTACGTAGAATGAAAGGGGGTAAAGCAGCTGGAATTGACGGAATCATGACAGAAATGTTAAAAGCAGGTGGGGGATATAGTGCTGGAGTGGTTGGTATTTTTGTTTAATAAATGTATGAAAGAGGGAAAGGTGCCTAGGGATTGGCAGAGAGCATGCATAGTTCCTTTATATAAAGGGAAGGGGGATAAAAGAGAGTGTAAAAATTATAGGGGAATAAGTTTACTGAGTATAGCAGGTAAAGTGTATTGAAAGAATTAGAGGTAAGACAGAGAGTAGGATTGCAGATGAGCAAGGAGGCTTTAGAGTGGGTAGGGGATGTGTAGATCAAGTGTTTACAGTGACACAGAGAAAAGTGAGGTGTCGTAACACAGAGACAAGGGTGTCTATGCAGACACGGAGACGTAGGCGTGTCATGACGATAAGAAAGGTAGTGTCATATGACACGTTGTTGGTGGGGTCATGACTAAGTGGGTTGTCACTGAGTTGTGGTGTTTTGTGTGACACCGGTATGTTGTGGTGTCTTGTGTGACACCGGTATGTTGTGGTGTCTTGTGTGACACCGGTATGTTGTGGTGTCTTGTGTGACACCGGTATGTTGTGGTGTCTTGTGTGACACCGGTATGTTGTGGTGTTTTGTGTGACACTGATATGTTGTGGTGTTTTGTGTGACACTGATATGTTGTGGTGTCTTGTGTAACACTGATATGTTGTGGTGTCTTGTGTGACACTGATATGTTGTGGTGTCTTGTGTGACACTGATATGTTGTGGTGTCTTGTGTGACACTGACATGTTGTGGTGTCTTGTGTGACACTGATATGTTGTGGTGTCTTGTGTGACACTGATATGTTGTGGTGTCTTGTGTGACACTGATATGTTGTGGTGTCTTGTGTGACACTGATATGTTGTGGTGTCTTGTGTGACACTGACATGTTGTGGTGTCTTGTGTGACACTGATATGTTGTGGTGTCTTGTGTGACACTGACATGTTGTGGTGTCTTGTGTGACACTGATATGTTGTGGTGTCTTGTGTGACACTGATATGTTGTGGTGTCTTGTGTGACACCGGTATGCTGTGGTGTCTTGTGTGACACCGGTATGCTGTGGTGGCTTGTGTGACACCGGTATGTTGTGGTGTCTTGTGTGACACTGATATGTTGTGGTGTCTTGTGTGACACTGATATGTTGTGGTGTCTTGTGTGACACTGATATGTTGTGGTGTCTTGTGTGACACTGGTATGTTGTGGTGTCTTGTGTGACACCGGTATGATGTGGTGTCTTGTGTGACACCGGTATGTTGTGGTGTCTTGTGTGACACCGGTATGTTGTGGTGTCTTGTGTGACACCGGTATGTTGTGGTGTTTTGTGTGACACTGATATGTTGTGGTGTTTTGTGTGACACTGATATGTTGTGGTGTTTTGTGTGACACTGATATGTTGTGGTGTCTTGTGTGACACTATATGTTGTGGTGTCTTGTGTGACATTGATATGTTGTGGTGTCTTGTGTGACACTGATATTTTGTATTGTCTTGTGTGACACTGATATGTTGTGGTGTCTTGTGTGACACTGATATGTTGTGGTGTCTTGTGTGACACTGGTATGCTGTGGTGTCTTGTGTGACACCGGTATGTTGTGGTGTCTTGTGTGACACCGGTATGTTGTGGTGTCTTGTGTGACACCGGTATGTTGTGGTGTCTTGTGTGACACCGGTATGCTGTGGTGTCTTGTGTGACACCGGTATGCTGTGGTGTCTTGTGTGACACCGGTATGCTGTGGTGTCTTGTGTGACACCGGTATGCTGTGGTGTCGTGTGTGACACCGGTATGCTGTGGTGTCTTGTGTGACACCGGTATGTTGTGGTGTCTTGTGTGACACCGGTATGTTGTGGTGTCTTGTGTGACACCGGTATGTTGTGTGTCTTGTGTGACACCGGTATGTTGTGGTGTCTTGTGTGACACCGGTATGTTGTGGTGTCTTGTGTGACACCGGTATGTTGTGGTGTCTTTTGTGACACCGGTATGTTGTGGTGTCTTGTGTGACACCTGTATGCTGTGGTGTCTTGTGTGACACCGGTATGCTGTGGTGTCTTGTGTGACACCGGTATGCTGTGGTGTCTTGTGTGACACCGGTATGCTGTGGTGTCTTGTGTGAAACCGGTATGCTGTGGTGTCTTGTGTGACACCGGTATGCTGTGGTGTCTTGTGTGACACCGGTATGCTGTGGTGTCTTGTGTGAAACCGGTATGCTGTGGTGTCTTGTGTACACGGTATGCTGTGGTGTCTTGTGTGACACCGGTATGCTGTGGTGTCTTGTGTGACACCGGTATGCTGTGGTGTCTTGTGTGACACCGGTATGCTGTGGTGTCTTGTGTGACACCGGTATGCTGTGGTGTCTTGTGTGACACCGGTATGCTGTGGTGTCTTGTGTGACACCGGTATGCTGTGGTGTCTTGTGTGACACCGGTATGTTGTGGTGTCGTGTGTGACACCGGTATGTTGTGGTGTCGTGTGTGACACCGGTATGTTGTGGTGTCGTGTGTGACACCGGTATGTTGTGGTGTCTTGTGTGACACCGGTATGTTGTGTCTTGTGTGACACCGGTATGTTGTGTCTTGTGTGACACCGGTATGCTGTGGTGTCGTGTGTGACACCGGTATGTTGTGGTGTCGTGTGTGACACCGGTATGCTGTGGTGTCTTGTGTGACACCGGTATGCTGTGGTGTCTTGTGTGACACCGGTATGTTGTGTCTTGTGTGACACCGGTATGTTGTGGTGTCGTGTGACACCGGTATGTTGTGGTGTCTGTGTGACACCGGTATGTTGTGGTGTCGTGTGGACACCGGTATGTTGTGGTGTCGTGTGTGACACCGGTATGTTGTGGTGTCGTGTGTGACACCGGTATGTTGTGTCTTGTGTGACACCGGTATGCTGTGTCGTGTGTGACACCGGTATGTTGTGTCTTGTGTGACACCGGTATGCTGTGTCGTGTGTGACACCGGTATGTTGTGTCTCTTATGACTGGTATAACTATCCAGCTTTATATGTCGTGTGACATTAAAGTCTAGTCGTGTAAATTTAACAATGCATATTGTATAACTGCCAGTACAAAATATTACGCTTATCTTAAATTGTACAAAGATCATGATTTTGCTTTTATATATGTACAGAGATTGTACTACAGTTATATAAACATTTTACTAGTAAAAAAAAATTATATATATTTATAAATTATTGTTTCTGTATTTTTTTCCCCGGACAAAAAACTTTATTATATTGTTACGGTATTGCAATATTGGTTATAAGAGAAGTATCCTTTAGACTAACAGGACGAGTAATCGGGTTTGACATAACTCTCGTAACTATTTTTGTAATATTGTAATAGTCCGCAACATTTAAATGTTTAGTCCAGCACTCGGGGATGTTTAAGAGAGGTCATTGTCTGAACTCACCAAATTTGCCAATGTGTGTGCCTGGCTGGCGGTGTCCCGGAGGTCATTAGGCCACTATGCTTTGGTGCAGCACTATGTGCGTTCCGAAAAAAGGCCGGAGGAATCATGCCCATTGCTGTTGGCAACACCTTTCGGCGGCTTGTTCCCAAGACTGCGGTGAGCATGGTGAGTCACGAGCCTGCCACAATGCTGAAAACAACGCTTCTTACTTTTGGTGTTCAACGAGACTGTGAAGCAGCCGCCCATGTAGCACGAGTATACATCAGTAATATGTCACATCAAAAAGCCCTTATTAAATTGGACTTTAGCAATGCATTTAACTTAGTCAAAACGGATGCTTCTCTCTAAGCAGTTTTTAGACACTTCAAATCCCTCTATCCTTTCATGCAATCGTGTTATAGTGTTCTCCTAAACTGCTGTTTGGGAAAGGTGAAAGTGGCTCGTGTGAAGGAGTACAACAGGGAGGACACTCCTGCCATTTCTCTTCTGTCTGGTTATCAAGTAAGTCACAGAAACACTTTCCAGTGAGCTCAATATCTGGTACTTGAATGATGTTAACCTGGCTGGCACTATAGACTCTCTCCTAAAGGACGTCAGAAAAATAAAAGATATGGGAGAGAGCCCTTTCAGCCCCATTCAACCCTTTTCAACTGAGGGGCCCAGCCCTCTCAGAAAGGGGCAGTGACGTCTTGTTTCCTACCGCATCAAGTAATTGGTCACATATGTACCAGACTAGACACGCCACTTACTTGTAAGATACGTCACGGCTGACCACTGTTGGTCCTATATGTTGTTATTGAGAGATAATCGATCTCTGAACAGCAGTAGGAAAATTAAGAAAATCCTACACCCATTTTAATACCATGTTAAAGATAGCTTACACAGTCGTCTAAGCCCAGACACAGCAAGAAATCAAACATTCTGCAGTGCTTCCTGTAGAAGTTTGGCAAGCGAGAGAAACATGCTTGATCGACACTTCTTTTGTATGTCGAGATGACTCCCAGGACACGCTGGGCGAGAGAGGGGCGGGGATTAGATTGCTTTATAACCTCCCAGAGGGAACATTAACGCCGGAAAAACGGATAAAGAACTCTATTCCGCATGTTTATGTGCATAAAAAAGACAATCCACATTAGAGGTATAATACAGAGAAGTGTGCACAGCTTCCTGTAGTGACATTACTGTGAATAGACAAATATTGAAGAAAGTTATGACATTGCGAGTGTAACAAAGTTCCAGACTACGACGTGTGACATTTCGCAGCGATACTTCTTCAATTAAGACACCGGATACCTGTAGAGAAGGTGTATACAACACCTAAGCTCACGTTACAAAGAGCGAGGTAGGTTTGATCTTGTCATGCAGAGGACTGCGCAGTTTTTGTGTCCCAAGGGGTTCAAATCTGCCTATAGTCGGCAGTTAGGTGTGGGCTCCTCAGGGGCAGATTCACATACTCACTTTATACTTACTTGTCCCTAACAGCTATGTGGAGGTAGAACACACTGGGTTACGTCGGGGGATATTTTTGGCCGCAGCTGCAGAAAGTTGACCCAGCAACAAAGATAAGTACAGTGTTACCTGTGTTCCTGTACAAATTGTTGGTATTCTACCAATGTTATTTTACCACACGAGGCCTATCTTTATGCCTCGGCTAAAGATAACAGATCATTGAGGATAACAGATCATTGAGGAAATTAGTGTTTCTTTGCCATGAGTACGCCCAGCCAATAGCACTCACCTCTGTGCTCCTCTCGGGTCCCGTGCTATTGATCTGATTGTAGAAAAAAATCTCAGACCTAATGATGATGGAAGACAAGATGAAAGACACTGATACAAATTATGCCTTCTACCTACTCACCAGATGTTTGTGCCTCCCAAAGCTCACTGCTTGAGATGCTGCCCAGCCTTCAACTGTCTAAAACTCAAGGAATATAACTCCCTCCTAAAGACCATGCTTGAGACTATACTGAATCTTTCCCTTGAAGATGGACAGTGGTTGCAAGATTCACTTCTAGTCGGACTTGTGGAACTGGGAGTACGTAAATCTTCCCAGATTGTACTACCATCTTTCATATCCTCCTCCAATACATCGAATAAGCTAATAAAGCAATTTCTTCCAGCCAACATTGGTGACTTACCAGAAATACAGTACAAAGATTCCACCAGTGCCACTACCATGTGGGAGACTCGCTGTTCTAGCACCAATGTGAGTATTCACGAAAGCCCTTGGAATTCCTCTATTTTTTCATAGTGGTTGTCTTGTATATAATACATATATATATATATATATATATATATATATATATATATATATATATATATATATATATATATATATATATATATATATATATATGTCGTGCCGAATAAGTAAAACTTGCGATTTTGGCTTAAATAGCAACGCTCATCTTGCCATATAAGACCCCTTTTCTTTGGTGCCTCACTGTGTGGCCTCCGGAAAGAGGATGGAGGAATCAGGCCCATTGCAGTGGACAACACCCTTCGGCGCCTAGTCGCCAAGGATGCAATACGAATGGTAAGTCAAGAGGCTGCCTCAATGTTGAAACCAACTCAGCTCGGGTTTGGTGTTCAACAAGGCTGTGAAGCAGCTGCCCACGCAGCACGAGTATACATCAACAACATGTCCAATGAAAAAGCCTTGATCGAATTGGACTTTGCCAATGCTTTCAACTCAGTTAGAAGGGATGCTGCTCTCCAAGCAGTTTCTAGACACTTCCCTTCGCTCTATCCCTTCATAGAATCGTGTTATAGTTTGACTTCTAAACTATTGTTTGGGGACCATGAAATTGACTCATGTGAGGGTGTGCAACAGGGGGACCCTCTCGCCCCCTTTCTATTCTGTCTGGTCATCAAGGAAGTCACAGAAGCGCTCTCCAGTGAGCTCAATATCTGGTTTTTGGATGATGGTACCCTAGCTGGCACTACAGAATCCTGATGTCCTCTAGGACATCAGGAAAATTAAAGACATGGGGGAGAGCCTGGGCCTATCTTTAAACCCCACAAAATGTGAAATAGTTTCTACCAATCTACAGATAATACAGAACATTAGTGCTGTTTTACCAGGGGCACCAGCCATTGATCCAGCCAACAGCACACTCCTCGGTGCTCCTCTTTAGCCCAATTCCATCGATCTGGTCCTAGAAAAAAAAAATCTCAGACCTCAGGACGATGGAAGGCAGGATGAAAGACATCGATACACATGATGCCTTCTACCTACTCACCAGGTGCCTGTCAATCCCAAAACTTACCTACTTCCTGAGATGCTCCCCAGCCTTCAGCAGTCCAAAACTCAAGGAATATGACTCTCTCCTCAAGACCATGCTAGAGAGTGGATTGAATCTTACCCTCGAAGATGGACAGTGGTTGCAAGCCTCACTTCCAGTCAGGCTTGGGGGGCTGGGAGTACGCAAATCCTCCCAGATTGCCCTACCAGCTTTCCTATCCTCTTCCATAGCATCAAATGAGCTAATAAAACAAATTCTTCCGGACAACCTCAGTGATTCAGCAGGAATACAAGACCCTAGTTATGCAAGTGCCATCACTAGGTTTTGCTGTTCCAGCACCAAAACCTAGTGCAGAACTGGCCTACAAACAGTCAAGCTGGGATGGTCCCATCACTGAAAAGATGCTTGCTAACATGCATAGGGCTGTAACATCAGACAGGGAGACTCCCCGTCTCCTAGCTGTGAGTGCACTTAACTCTGGGGACTTCCAAACAGTTCCCATTTCGGCAATGGGAACACGCCTCGACACTAAGACCCTCTGCATTGCAGTGGCTCTGCGCCTTGCTGCCCCAATTCACACGGAATATACGTGTATTTGCGGCAATGCGCAAGCCGACCAATATGGTCTACATGGTCTAAACTGTTCCAAAACCAAGGGCTGGCATGCAAGACACAATGAAGTCAACGACATCTCAAAGAGAATCCTTGCTTTAGCTGGATGCCCAGCAGAGAGAGAGCCCCGATCACTAGCAGCCAACAATATCCACAACCCAGGAAACCGCCCCGACGGGATCACCATCTATCCTTGGAAGAATAGCAAGCTCTTAGCATGGGACTATACCTGTGTGTCGACACTGGCTAACACCTACATCCATCACAGTGTCGGGCGACAGGGATGAGCTGGTGACCACATGGAGGAGTAGAAGATCGGCAAGTACAGGAACATAAGCCAACAGTATCAATTTGTCCCAGTGGGATCAGAGACCTTGGGAGCGTGGGGAAAAAATGCAACACGTTTCCTTAAAGAACTGAGTTCCAGACTCATCGACACCACCAGGGACCCAAGGGCAGCCACTTTCATGTTCCAGCGCCTCAGCGTGACCATCCAGATCCGAAATGCATGCTGCATACTGGGCTCGCGTCCGGCTTTGGAGGAGCTGGAGGAAATTCATAATATTTGATATATTGTACCATTGTATTCATGTTCATGTTTGTGTTTTCTGCCAATGTATTCTGTCTATTAATAAAGCACTGATATAACAAAACAAAAAATGCATATATATATATATATATATATATATATATATATATATATATATATATATATATATATATATATATATATATATCATACATACTATATATGGGAGAACTGACATTCCTATATATACAAACATGCAAGAGTAGCACATTTTATGTGTTATAAATTGAGGTGACACGTCTCTCAGAAAAGGTGACAACACCTCACACATACAAGTCCCGCATAATTCTAAATCTCTCATACCTTTGCCCAACATCAAGTTATTTTTTTTCTGAATGTTTGTGAAAAAATATTTTTGCCTTTATGATTATTAACAATATTCTGTTTCACTCATGTTTCCACGCTCCTGTTTCAGCCATGTTTCCACGCTCCTGTTTCAGTCATGTCTCCACTCTCCTGTTTCAGCCATGTTTCCACGCTTCTGTTTCAGCCATGTTTCCACGCTCCTGTTTCAGTCATGTCTCCACTCTCCTGTTTCAGCCATGTCTCCATGATCCTGTTTCAACCATGTGCACACGCTGCTGTTTCAGTCACGTTTCCACGCTCATGTTAAAGTCATGTCTCCACGATCCTGTGTCAGTCATGTCTCCACGCTCCTGTTTCAGTCATGTCTCCATGCTCCAATTTGTCATTTTTACACGCTCCTATTTCAGTTATGTTTCCACGCTGCTACTTCAGTCATGTTTCCATGCTCCTGTTTCAGTTATGTCCCCAAGCTCCTGCTTCAGTCATGTATCCACGCTCCTATTTTAGTCATGTCTCCATGCTCCTAATTAAGTCATGTATCCAGGTTCCTGGTTCATTCAGGTCTGCATTCTCCTGCTTCAGTTGTTTCCCCACGCTCCTACTTCAGTCATATTTGAAGCTCCTACTTCAGTCAGGCCACCACGCTCCTGTTTCAGTCATGTCTCCAAGCTCCTACATCAGTCATGTCTCCATGCTCCTACTTCAGTCATGTATCCACGCTCCTACTTCAGTCATGTCTCCACGCTCCTACTTCAGTCATGTCTCCACGCTCCTGCTTCAGTCAGGTATCCACGCTCCTACTTCAGTCATATTTCAAACTCCTACTTCAGCCAGGCCACCACGCTCATGCTTCAATTAGGTCTCCACGCTCCTGCTTCAGTCAGGTCTCCTCGGTCCTAATTCAGTCATGTTTCCACGATCCTGTCTCAATCATGTCTCCACGCTCCTGTTTCAGTCATGTCTCCACGTTCCTGCTTCAGTCATGTCTCCAAGCTCCTACATCAGTCATATATCCATGCTCCTACTTCAGTCGTGTCTCCACGCTCCTGCTTCAGTCAGGTCTCCACGTTCCTGCTTCAGCCAGGTATCCACGCTCCTACTTAATTTCTTTTTCCACGCTCCTACTTTAGTCAGGTCTCCCCTCTCCTGTTTCAGTCAGGTATCAACGCTCCTACTTCAGTTATTTTTTCACGCTCCTACTTCAGTCAGGTCTCTACTCTCCTATATCAGTTATTTTCCACGCTCTTACTTCAGTCAGGTCTCCACGCTCTCTGGTTCAGTCAGGTCTCCACGCTCTCTTTTTCAGTCAGGTCTCCACGCTCTCTGGTTCAGTCAGGTCTCCAAGCTCTCTGGTTCATGTGCTGCTGTTTCTGTGGAATCCCCAATTTTGTGAATTAATCGAATCCTCACTTTCTTCTGTCTTGTGCCCATATCAAGGTTGTTTTTGAACAACAGGTTCTTGCTTCCAGTGCTTCCTAGTGTTCCTATTTCTCGAAAGTCTCTTCTTCCTCGTTGTGGCGGGTGCCAGCGTTCTTGCCTCTACGGTGTTCCATTGTTTATGGCAGACCCTATTATTACAGCGTCTGGGATTTCCCTTGCTCTTGCTTCTTTCTGTTGCCGTTCTTGCTGGTTCTCTATGGTGCCCAAGTCCCTGCTTTTGTGGGGTCATCAGGATCCCGTTTCTAATGAATCCATAGATTCTTGGAATTATCGGGAACAATTTCTACATTTTTCTGGGTCCAGAATTTCCTACTTTTGTCAGGTACACCAGTTTCTGTTTTAGTTGAGTTATCAGTATCTTAATTCTGTCGGGTATCCAAGTCCCTGCTTCTATCTTGTCGGCATATTCCCTTTTTCCTTGGTTATCGGATTCTTGATTCGTTTTGTGTTTTCAAGTCCCTGCTTTTTTCGGGTTTAAAGGCTCCTGATTCTGTCTTATCCACAAATTCCTACTTCTTCCAGGTAGACTGGTTAATACTTCTGTTGGAAGTATTAAATCCTTTCATCTGCTGATGGATTCGCAAATCCCTGTTTCCCTGGAGTCCACAGATTCTTGCTTTTATCAAATCAACAGGTGTCTGTTTTTTGTCTTATATGCTTGTCTCTAGTTCTGTTGAATCAGCAAAGTAGGAGTGAATTATTTATGTCGTGATTCAAACAGCGAGTTAAAGATTACCTATGATGTTTTCAGATTCCGTGGGTCAGGAATAACCGATTCCGAAAGGGCCCAAAATATAATTTTCTTAGGCCCATGAAACTAACAACCTTCCATTTTCATATAATATAGAAGCCAAATAGGATACAGACTTGATGATTCATCTTTTAATGTTATTAGACATTAGGAATCAGATTTCACCATTATTACTTGCTGTTAACATATTCATGAAGAACAGTAAAAAATCTCGAAAAAAATATGGTAATCAATATTTCCATCGTAGCCACAGGCATAGAAGCGTACATGTTAAAAAATGTTTCAAAAGAAACATTTTGGAGCATTTTATAGCTTCAAAAGAGTAGTCCAAAATTACCATTGTAAAATGATGAACAGCAGAGTAAGAGTAAATTATTCCGGGCTCATTATTAATCTATAGTCAAAGATAAAATAAATAAGCACTCATATTTTGAGAAGCAGTGGAAGTAGTCATAATTGTAGCAGACGCAGTCACTATAGGAAAATGCTGAAAGCTAGAATGTTTTTCATAAATATTTGCAGAGGGGTGTGTAGGGTAGCCTGTTCTTGTTACAACTGGTAAAACGTAGCTTATGACAACCACAGTTTCCCAGCTCGTGGTACATCTCTGAAGTTTATAGGATGGTAATCCACTGTAGAACAAACTTCCCTTCAACTCTTTTTCCAACTATCCGGGAAGGTGTCCGGTTTTCGAATTAGTGGATCATGAGAAGATACGCAAATATCTGCTTGGCAGAGAGCTATTTGAGAGTGGTGATACAGAGGAGTGTGAGTCAGTGGAAACATCTCTATATTCTGATTTCGCTGGCAGAACAGCTGCTTCTTGAGGTGGTTCACCGAATTCGTACCACTTCCATAGACCTGAATTATGAAATACTCCAGCAAGTTGAAGCGCTGACTTTCTATGTTCATTTCATTAAAGAATATGAAAGAACTCAACTAATAATTTCAACTACATTACCAGGATATTCATGCAAGGTTTTTAAACAAAGTTTTGATTGGTTTAAATGCATAATATCCTTCCTGGCTACACGTATTGTTTTTACTAGGATATTGACAGTTCCTGAATTTGCTATTCGTACTTCGACAATGAAAGAGGATCAACCAAAATCTTGTAGGAGGTTACCTAGAAATATTAAGGCCTTCTTTTCCAGGTGGAATCTTAGAATAACGACCATATTACTGATTATTTGAAGGTAAGTCCATTGAAACGTTCTCATCTTTGCGTACACTGGCTGATCTCTAGTGATTACAGACACCTGTCCTGAGTTTAGGTAGTCTGTGTTATCAATAACCAACTGTAAAGCAGGATCATTGTAGCTACGATCATTTGATAACTGAAAAGTGGGAAGAGATCATTAAGGAATTGGACAACTTCAGTATCATGAGCACCATGATGAGCAGACCACATGATGGAAGGAACTTACTTCATTCTTATTCTTTTGATTTTAACAATGACGCCATCTTTTTACCCTTATTTCTTCCTCTGAGATCTCTTCAGCAAGAATATCTTGGTCATAATGAGTGATCTTTAATTCAGTCTAACAGAAAGTTGAAGAATTGTTGTGCATCATCAGGCAGGATTATTTTATTGCAGCCAGTTTCTAGAATTGGTGAATCTTTCTTTTCTCCATCATTCAGAACTCTGCTCGAATAAAACATTGAAACTGCGGTACCATTAAATGATCCTCGACACATAGTCATGGTCAGTGTTACTAATAACACTCATTGTGAAAAGCCTACGACAGAAGCCAGGAGGAATGACTCATTGCTGATATGCCAAGCTTGCCCTCAAGATACTGAAATGTGCACATCTGGCCCCAGCTTCCTGGTTTGTGAACAGTGAGTGAAGGAAGAGACCAATTTATAATGGAGCTTCCTCTTAAATATAACGTTTCTTCGTCAAACTACTGTTGAAGATTATCAGCTGAGCAATGCTGAGCGTTGATTGCTATTGTTCAGTATATGTATCGCATGATAGACTATGGATAACAATCCTAACCAGAAATTTGAGAGCTTCAGGAACTGATGATTGTTGTCATTCAAATGTGAATCCAAGCTTCTCCACAGAGTACACATTATTATTATCGCTTAGATGATGTGCAGTCTCACGGAAACATATAATTGCATCTCTAACGAGTGTCTTGTAGTCACTGGATCCAGAGTTTCCAGCGATGGATGTCGTAACACGATCTTTCAAAGGTGTCGCTGTTCACGAGTTACACCTTACTAATCCAGGTTACTCTCGAAGGATAGAGTATATTTGAAGTATAACTTCCTTCAACTCAGCACAGCCAATCACAGCATTATTACCATGCAACTGCTTGTTGTGATTGGTTTCATTATGAAGGTCTTTCAAAGTTAAGTGAGTTCATAGGCAATACTTCTTCAAAAGCACTGTGATGGGCAGTCTTGAAATATTATATTTTCCTTGACCATTGTATAGTATCTGTGCCAGAACTCTGCAAAACAGTTTGTGTGGTATTTAAGATCCATTGCCTTATGACTACCAATTGAAACATTGTGTAGAACGTAATCATCACTTATTGCAATTACCTTCTGCTCACTACATCGGTAAGATTGACCTTCTGTAATTCATGGAGGGGTCGATTCCAGTTACCCACTTTATTGCAGAACATGCATAACCTGGGAACTACAACTCCTGGTATGCCGGCTAATGTTAGAATTCTTGTGACTGTTGTTTCATGCCTTGAACTCGAGGCAGAAGATACTGCAACTTGTCCTTTCGAAAATTCAGCCGGCAATTTTTGGGCCTTATGGCTTTCTGGTTGGTGAGGACTTCAACAGAGCATAACTTAGATGGCAGTCTTTCTACAACAAATCCTCCAACAGATCAGTTTGATTGTACGTCAGTGAAAAAGATTTCATAAGACTTCACTTCCTCATTTTTCCCGTGAGCAGGACACTAAAGTACCCTTAGATAATCCCTGACACAGCAGGCATCGAGATCAATCTATACGGGAAGCTTTTATAAATAACTTGTGAAATGGAAAAAGAATCACATTAAATATAATAGCACAGCGTACGGTATATCAATACGCGAAATGTGGACATCCATAAAATAACTAACATAATCTTTCCCACTCTACCCAAACCCATCATAATCAAACCAAACTAAATGAAACCAAAATTATGCCAAACCAAAGTTAACTTAATATAATAAAGCATTATCGAGGCAAACCACAATAATATCCTACTCCTAACAGTGTTAATGTAGTTGGCGTGAATGTATATAGTAAACTGAGTTGTGATGCAGACAGCGTCTTAAATTACCGCCCAGTAATGAAGCATATTATTTATTCTTATTCCAGTATATATCAATTTAGGATGGTCATTTTAGTGAAAATGATTTTTGTTTTAGTATTTTTTCAATTAAACGCCTGTATGCCCATTGCTGGGGTGGAATTACTGATTATTATGCAGTTAAAGTTGTGGTGAATCATTCATGTCTTTATCTTTTCTGGTTGTTAATACATGTGTGACAGAAGAAGCAAAAAAATTTTTAATGTCTACCAGATTTCAGATGAGGGAGGTTCCGTGTAGAACCTAGAAGAATTTTTAGACCGGGAGGGTCAATACTGGATCAGTTATTCATGATGCAAACATGTTGGAAAACACCACAATCGATCTTTAACACGCAGTTTCACTCGCATCTTTGATGTATTGTATGTATTACTTCTAGCGGAACCCACATATCTGCTTCATTCTCGAGCCCATGTTCCTGGTTCTGTCTGGTGCCCATGTTCCAGGTCTTGTCTGGTACCCATGTTCCTGGTTCTGTCATGAACCCATGTTCCAGGTTTTGTTAGGTGCCCATGTTCCAGGTCTTGTCTGGTGCCCATGTTCCAGGTCCTGTCTGATGCCCATGTTCCAGGTCCTGTCTGGTACCAATGTTCGAGGTCTTGTCTGGTACCCATGTTCCTGGTTTTTCTGTCCCATGTTCCAGGCCTGTCTAGTGCTGTTCCAGGTCTTGTCTGGTGCCCATGTTCCAGGTCTTGTCTGGTGCCCATGTTCCAGGCCTTGTCTGGTGCCTGTGTTCCAGGCCTTGTTTGGTGCCCATGGTCCAGGTCTTGTCTTGTGCCTATGTCCCAGGTTTTGTCTGGTGCCCATGTTCCAGGTCTTGTCTGGTGCCCATGTTCCTGTTATTGTCTACTGTCCATGTACATGTTTTTTCTGGTGCTCATCCTTGTGATTTTGTCTGGGGTAAATATTCCTGCTTCAGTCAAGTACAAGTGTCCTGCTTTAATGAGCACTAAAAGCTTCCTGCCTTTTGTAGGTTTCAGTGTTTCTGCTTTATTTTGGTCTAGAGATGACTACTTCTGTTGGGAAAACATGTCATCTTGCAGTTGGGTGTCATCCACCTTCTGTCGGGTTATTTGCTTCCTGCTAATGTCGGATCCCATGGTTCTAGCTTCCATTGGGTTTATAGGTTTCTTTTGTTTTCTTGTCACCAGGTCCTGTACAAGTGAGTCCCAGGTTCTTGCTTTTGTAGGGTCCCCATTATTCTACTGCTGCTGATTCCCCAGGTTTCTGCTTCTTCTGGTCTTCAGGATCTTCTTCCGTTAGGTCTTACGGTTCTTGATTCATTTGATTATCTTAGATATCTCTTCTATCAGGCATATAAATCCCGTCTGTCGGATACCCATGTTTCTGCCGTTGCTGATTACTTAGGGTCCTGCTTCGATCAAATCAATAGTTTCCTACTTCTATCAGTGCTTAGGTTCCTACTTCTGTCAAATCCCGGGTTCCTGCTGATGTAGGGTCTATATTTCCTAATATATATAAGCCAGGGACACACAGTGAATACATTCTGAGAATATAGTTTATTCCTAGTTTTAGTTTGTTTTGTGATGGTGGTGAACTGATGATGCACAGCCTATATTCTTATACACTATATTGGCATCAAAATCTTGTGCATATGAATCTGTTATATGCAGGATTTACCTGTAGGAAAGGCAGGTGGGGGTGATGAGATTTTCTTTCCGTAGGGATGGGGGAGAAGGCAGTTGAAAACATGTTCCTGCTGCAGAAATGTTGAAAATTTATTTTTCTGTAGTAGTGAAGTAGAGAGCTCTGGTTATGCTACTGACCACTTCAGGTCTCTCTGCTCCAGGAGTCTTGAATGCTGGCTTGCTGCCCAACCTTTTGGTCAACAAAAACCTCTTTTCAAAGTCGAGACTCTAACGTCTTCAACACTTCTCGCTTGATGGGTTTTAAAGACGGGAGGGAGGAAGAAGAAGCATCCAGAAATATGCCTTGAGTAAATAAACGAGAAGAGGGTCAGGCTGGAGTGCTACAAAGATGAGTGAGAGAAGGGAGTGAACCAGGCCGGAGAGATACTGGAGTGAGTGAAGGGAGAGTAAGCCAGGTAGGAGAGTTGCTTTCGTGAGTGAAGAGAGCGTGAGTTATGGTGGAGTGTATCCAGTGTTAATGAGTGAAGGAAGCAGGCAGGAGTGTCGCATGAGTGAGTGAAGGAAGAGTGCGTTATAGAGGAGTGTATTTAGAGCGAGGGAAGGCAGAGGGAATCAGTAATGCTCATTATTATACAAATGTGTGCGAGCACATTAAATGTGTGTGCAGAGAAGTCCAGCTGGAAGCCACCATGTATTCTTGAGGGCGAATATCCAGTCCAGCTGGAAGCCACCACGTCTTCTTGAGGGCGAATATCAGTCCAGCTGGAAGCCAACATGTGTTCTTGAGGGCGAATATCCTGCTGGCTGAATTTAAACTAAAGAATTCTTGTCTTTTACTGGAGTTACTCAAGCTATTACTGCTATTTTCTGGCGCCTTCTTGGAACGCGCCAGTATTTTACTACACACAAACACACACACACACATGCACACACGCACACACGCTCACACACACACACACACACACACACACACACACACACACGAGCGGGGTGCCACAGGGATCAGTCCTAGGACCGGTGCTGTTTCTGGTATTTGTGAACGACATGACGGAAAGAATAGACTCCGAAGTGTCCCTGTTTGCAGATGATGTGAAGTTGATGAGAAGAATTCAATCGGACGAGGACCAGGCAGAACTACAAAGGGATCTGGACAGGCTGAAAGCCTGGTCCAGCGATTGGCTCATGGAGTACAACCCTACCAAGTGCAAAGTCATGAAGATTGGGGAAGGGCAAAATAAGACCGCAGACGGAGTACAGTCTAGGGGGGCCAGAGACTACAAACCTCACTCAAGGAAAAAGATCTTGGGGTGAGTATAACACCAGGCACATCTCCTGAGGCGCACATCAAACAAATCACTGCTGCAGCATACGATCGCCTAGCAAACCTAAGAACAGCATTCGGCATCTTAATAAGGAATCGTTCAGGACCCTGTACACTGTGTACGTTAGGCCCATATTGGAGTATGCAACACCAGTTTGGAACCCCAACCTAGCCAAGCACATAATGAAACTAGAGAAAGTTCAAAAGTTTGCAACAAGACTAGTCCCGGAGCTAAGCGGTAGGTCCTACTAGGAGAGGTTAAGTTAAATTGACCTGACGACTCTGGAGGACAGGAGAGATAGGGGGGACATGATAACGACATATAAAATACTGAGAGGAATTGACAAGGTGGACAAGGACAGAATGTTCCAGAGATGGGACACAGCAACAAGGGGCACAGTTGGAAGTTGAAGACTCAGATGATTCACAGAGTGGTCGGGAAGTGGAATAGTTTGGGAAGGGATGTAGTGGAGGAAGGTTCCATACATAGCTTTAAGAAGAGGTATGATAATGCTCATGGCGCAGGGAGAGTGACCCAGTAGCGGCCAGTGAAGAGGCGAGGCCAGGAGCTAAATATCGACCCCTGCAACAACAACTAGGTGAGAACACACACACCTGAGGAATGGAAGACGGCAAATGTAGTCCCGATTTTTAAGAAAGGAGACATAAACGAGGCACTAAACTATCGACCAGTATCACTGACGTGTATAGTATGCAAAGTCATGGAGAAGATTATCAGGAGGAGAGTTGTAGACAACCAGCACGGATTCATGGAAGGCAAATACTGTGTCACAAACCTTCTGGAGTTTTATGACAAGGTAACAGAGTTAAGACACGAGAGAGAGGGGTTTGGTTGATTGCATTTTCTTGGAAAGCAAGAAGGCCTTCGACACAGTTCCTCACAAGAGATTAGTGCAGAAGCTAGAGGATCAGGAGCGTGTGACAGGAAGGGCACTGCAATGGATCAAAGAATATCTGACAGGGAGGCAACAGTGAGTCATGGTACGTCATGAGGTATCACAGTGGGCGCCTGTGACGAGCTGGGTCCCACAGGGGTCAGTCCTAGGACCAGTGCAATTTTTGGTATTTGTGAATGACATGATGGAAGGGATAGACTCAGAAGTGTCCCTGTTCGCAGATGAAGTGAAGTTAATAATTATTAATTAATGAGAAGAATTAAATCAGATGAGGATCAGGCAGGACTACAAAGAGACCTGGATAGGCTGGACACCTGGTCCAGCAAGTGGCTACACGAATTTAACACCGCCAAATGCAAAGTCATGAAGAACTGGGAAGGGCAAAGAAAACCGCAGATAAAGTATAGGCTAGGTGGCCAAAGACTGCAAACCTCACTCAAGGAGAAAGATCTTGGGGTGAGTATAATACCGAGCACGTCTCCGGAAGCACACATCAACCAGATAACTGCTGCAGCATATGGGCGCCTGGCAAACCTGAGAATAGCGTTCCGATACCTCAGTAAGGAATCGTTCAAGACACTGTACACCGGTACGTGAGACCCATACTGGAGTATGCAGCACCAGTTCGGAACCCACACCTGGTCAAGCACGTCAAGAAATTAGAGAAAGTGCAAAGGTTTGCAACAGGCTAGTTCCAGAGCTAAAGGAAATGTCCCACGAAGAAAGGTTAAGGGAAATCGGCCTGACGACAGTGGAGAACAGGAGGGTTAGGGAAGACATGATAACGACATATAAAATACAGCGAGGAATAGATAAGGTGGACAGAGACAGGATGTTCCAGAGGATGGAACACAGAAACAAGGGGTCACAATCTGAAGTTGAAGACTCAGATGAGTCAAAGAGATGTTAGGAATTATTTCTTCAGTCACAGAGTTGTCAGGAAGTGGAATAGTCTGGCAAGTGATGCAGTGGAGGCAGGAACCATACATAACTTTAAGACGAGGTATGATCAAGCTCATGGAACAGTGAGAAAGAGGTCCTAGTAGCGATCAGTGAAGAGGCAGGGCCAGGAGCTGAGTATCGACCCCTGCAATCAGAAATAGGTGAGTACAAATGCACACACGAGGAGAGGCTAACGGAAATTAACCTAGCAATAATAGTTGAGAGAATAACCAGGGGAAATATAACATCGAAAATAGTTGAATTAATATGGTAGACAAGGAAAGGCTTTTTGAGTGGCGAGGAACAGGTACTCAGGGGCACAGCTAGAGGTTAAATATATAGATGTTCCGCAAGGAAGCTATGAAGTATTTTCCAGTCTGACGGAGGTCAGGAAGTGGACTGACCTCGACGAAGAAGTGTTGGAGGCGGACTCCATGCAAAGTTTTAAAATAATCATGACAGGAACCACAAGGTTATTGGGAAGTTTGGAGGCGTTTTCAGGTGTTAGGATTCGACCAAGGAATTATATAAAGGTGGGTATATTATCTCTCTCGCTCTGTCTGTCTGTCTGTCTGTCTGTCTGTCTTCTTTCTTTCTTTCTCTCTCTCTCTCTCTCTCTCTCTCTCTCTCTCTCTCTCTCTCTCTCTCTCTCTCTCTCTCTCTCTCTCTCTCTCTCTCTCTCTCTCTCTCTCTCTCTCTCTCTCTCTCTCTCTCTCTCTCTCTCTCTCTCTCTCTCTCTCTCTCTCTCTCTCACACACACACACACACACACACTCACACATATAATATATAATGTGATTATAAAAGATGGAAGACCAGCGTGTATAACAGGAAGAGAGACTGGAATGGATCAGAATACCTACACAGGGAGGCAACAAAGGTCATGGTGCTGATGAGAGGTATCACAGTGGGGCAACTGTGACAGTGGTGTACTGCGAAGAGTCGAGTCCTAAGGACCAGTGCTATTCTTGCTATATGTGCAATGAGCATGACGGATGGGAGAGACTCAAGAGTGTCTCTTTTCGCAGATGATGTGAATCAAAGGAGAATCCATGGATGAAACCATGGTTTTCTTCAAAGTGACCTGGACAATGAGATCTGGTCTTGAGCAACGCTTCTCGAATTAACCACAAGCAAAGTCAAGAAGATCAAAGGCAAAAGACCGCTGACAGAGTACAGGCTAGGTGGACAAAGGCTACAAACCTCATCAAAGGAGAAAGACCTTGGGGTGAGTATAACACCAAGCACGTCTCCGGAAGCACACATCAACCAGATAACCGCGGCAGCATATGGGCGACTGGCAAACCTAAGATTAGCGTTCCGTTACCTTAACAAGGAATCGTTCAAGACACTGTATACCGTATACGTCAGGCCCATACTAGAGTATGCAGCACCAGTCTGGAACCCACACCTGGTCAAGCACGTCAAGAAACTAGAGAAAGTGCAAAGGTTTGCGACAAGGTTAGTTCCACAACTCAGGGGTCTGTCTTATGAAGAAAGGTTGAGGAAATAGGACTAACAACACTGGAGGAAAGAAGGGTCAGAGGAGACATGATAACGACATACAAAATACTGCGGGGAATTGACAAGGTAGATAGTGACAGGTTGTTTCAGAGAGGGAACACAGAAACAAGGGGACACAACTGGAAGCTGAAGACTCAGATGAGTCAAAGGGATGTCAGGAAACATTTCTTCAGCCACAGAGTAGTCAGGAAGTGGAATGGACTAAGAAAGATATAGTGGAGGCAGGAACCATACATAGTTTTAAGACAAGGTATGATAAAGCTCATGGAGCAGGGAGAGCAGAGACCCAGTAGCAGACAGCGAAGAGGCGGGGCCAGGAGCTGAGTCTCGACCCCTGCAACCACAATTAGGTGAGTACAATTAGGTGAGTACATACGCACACACAAGGACAGGCGCGCGCGCACACACATACACACAAACGCATTCCCATGCAGATATGATGCTAGCTTCAAGAAACAATGGAGATGAGAGATAGAGAAGATGTAATAATAACATAACAAGAAGTAGAAGGAACTAGAAAGGAGAACTGATACTAGCAGAGGTATATGTCCTTAGGAAATTGGGAGACAAAATAAGTGATAGAACTGGCTAAAATAGACAAGAATTGGCGAAGACAGACAAAGCAATTTGGAGAGATTATTAAAGGAAGGCTCAGAGTGGGAAATTACTATCATCTATGGTCTGCAGAAGGCGAGTGGATCAGGAAGGAGAGAGGAGACGGAAGAGTGTGACATTACATTGATCTCTGGGCGAACGGGACGAGAGGATGGCATATACAAAGGCGCAAAATTTTCTGAGGATTAAAATGTTTTCTCATGGTATTTATTCTTTTGGTGACATATAGTTGGGAATAAGACAAAGAGAGAGTTTGAGAAGCATCTCCAGGAAAGACACAAGCAAATAAAGAACAGATTAAATATACGTTAAAAATTTTCAGATACAAGGAGGAGCTGAGGAAGAGGCAGGACAAGAGCTCACCATCATCGTGGAACTTATCCCTGCCCCTCTTGTCGTAGGCCCATTTCAAGACCCAACTAAATTACCCCAACACTAAAAGCATCCCCCACACCCTTAACCTTCCGAATCAGCTCCCTGCAGCTATAACATTGACCCCTAAACACGTAATACTGCACAGAACTTACCTCTCGTACTCATGACACATGAACAACAAACTGAAAGGCTAGACAACTCAAACCATTGAATGGTCCGAGAAAGAAAGCTTGGATGGATTATCAAACAGGAGCGATGAACTGAAAGATAACAAAAAAATAGGGGACGAAATATTGGATATCAGATTGGAGGGAGAGAGTATGGAGGAGGTGAATGTATTCAGATATTTGGGAGTGGACATGTCAGCAGATGGGTCTATGAAGGATGAGATGAATCAGAGAATTGATGAGGGGAAAAAGGTGAGTGGTGCACTGAGGAGTATGTAGAGACAAAGAACTTTGTCCAAGTAAGCAAAGAGGGGAATGTATGAGAGTATAGTTATACCAACACTCTTGCATGGGTGTGAAACATGGGTTGTGAATGTTGCAACAAGGAGAAGGCTGGAGGCAGTTGAGACGTCGTGTCTGAGAGCAATGTGTGGTGTGATTATAATGCAGAGAATACGTAGTTTAGAAATTAGTAGGAGGTGCGGGATTACCAAAACTATTATTCAGAGGGATGAGGAGGGGTTTTGAGGTGGTTTGGACATGTAAGACGATGGAACAAAATAAAATGACTTCGAGAGTGTATAAATCTGTAGTGGAGGGAAGGTTGGGCTAGTAAAAGTTGGAGGGAGTGGCTAAAAGAGGTTTTGTGTGCGACGGGCATGGACTTCCAGCAAGCATGTGTGAGCGTGTTAGATAGGAACGAATTGAGACAAATGGTTTGTAGGACTTGCTGTTGGAGTGTGAGCAAGGTAACAGTTATGAAGAGATTCAGGCAAACCGGCAGGCCGCACTTAAGTCCTGGAGATGAGAAGTACAGTGTCTTCACTCTGAATGTGGGATGTTAATGTTGCAGTTTTATAACTGTAGTGTAAGCCCGCCTCTGGCAAGACAGTGATGGAGTGAATGATGATGAAAGTTTTTCTTTTTCGGGCCACACTGGTTAGATGGGAGACTGCCGATGTGTTTATAAATATATATATATATATATATATATATATATATATATATATATATATATATATATATGCAAGAAAACCACTATGAAAAAATAGAAGAATTCCAAGCGCTTTCGTGACTACTCACATTATCAAGGAACTATAACAGGAAACATAACAAGAAGGGCTTATATAAGGGGCGAGACTACACCTCACAGTCACATCACTCTAACAAAGACTACACCTCACAGTAGCGTAACATCGCACGACTCTGTGAAGAGGAAAATAAGAAAGGACCTGAAACTCTTCCCAAGAATTAAGATTAGTCCAATTTATCATTAAATTCTTCCCAAATTTTATTAATTATAAATGAATCCAATTTATATAAACCAAAAGAAATATTCATATTATTTTCAAAACTGCTTTTAATGAAACATGATTCTATTATATTTCTCTCAACCATGGACTTGCTTGATACAACCTTCTCAGCATTTTGAAAATCAATTGGATGGTTAAAATCTCTCACATGAATAAATAGAGCATTATAATCTTGTCCAGTTCTAATGCTATATTTATGTTGTTTTAATCTTAGTTCAAGACTTTTACCAGTTTGACCATAATAAACTTTATCGCATATTTTACAGGGAATCTTATAGACACATCCGTCAGCATTTTGGGGGGAATTTTTTATCAAAAGTCTTTTTACTGTATCAAGATTTTTAAATACAACTTTGATATTAAAATTCTTAAGAAAGGAAGGCATATCAACCAAGTTTTCATGGTAAGGGAGAACCAACATATTTTTGGTTGAATAAGGTTGGTTGTCCCTTTTGGATTGTAAAAGTATTCCTAGCTATTTTAAAAGATTTATCAATTATGTTTCTTGGGTATTTTAAATCATTAGCTATTTCATAAATTTTAGAGATTTCTTCATCTATGAACTCTGGACTACAAATACGTAAAGCTCTCAAAAACATTGAAGAAAAAACCGACACTTTAACTCTATCTTGATGTGAAGAGTAATAGTGTACATAGGAACAATTATTTGTAGATTTTCTGTAAATTTTAAATTTAAAATCAATGTTACCCTTAATAATAAAAACATCTAGGAAGGGCAATGAGTTATTTACTTCGAATTCAACAGTAAAATTTATAGAATGAGCTAAGCTATTTAATTTAACAAGGAAATGGTTTATATCTACTTCCTTAGGCATAAGGCACAAAATATCATCAACATATCTATACCACTTAGCTCTATTGGGAAGGATAGTGTTAAGCAATCTTGTTTCGAAAAATTCCATATATAAGTTACTAAGAACAGGTGAAAGAGGATTTCCCATTGCCATACCAAACTTCTGAGTGTAAAACTCATCATTAAATACAAATTTTGCATCAACAATACAAAGTTTAATAAGTTTAATGATAGTAGGAACTGGCAATGGTAAATCATAATTAACGAGTTCCTCAGATAAGAACCTTAGTAAATCATCAACTGGAACTTTTTTAAACAAGGAGGTAACATCAAAACTAACCATATTGAAATCATTTAAATCAGTCAAGGTGCTTAATTTATCAACTAAATCTAAGTTGTTTTTAACATTAAAATTAGAAATTTTTCCAACAATTGGGCTCAAAATATCAACAAGCCATTTAGAAAGTTTATAAGAAACTGAACCTATAGAGCTAATAATTGGTCTAACAGGATTACCAGGTTTGTGTGTTTTTATTAATCCATACATATAAGGTAAAGATGGATTAGTGGAAGTAAATTTTTAATTAATTCATCTTTGCCCTTCAATAGATGTTTTATTGTTTTATTGAAATTGCTGTTGACAGTTTCTAAGCGATTCTTTCTAAGTTTAGAATAGGTTTCAAAATCATCTAGGAGGTTATTCATTTTATCTTGGTAATCGGTTTCTTTCATAATTACAATTGCATTAATTTTATCTGCTTTAGTAAGACGCAAATTTTTATTATTCAAAAGTGAATCATAAGACTTAAAAAATCTTTGAGGGCAATTGGGAATATTTTGTTTTAACATTGAGCTATATACCATCCCTTACTAATATTAATTTCATCAGTGGATAAATCAGAGGATTTTTCTAAATTACAAAAGGCTTTGCAATTTCAACATTATTAAGTTTTTTGAAGTTGCAAAACTTAAACCGAAACCAAGAGCAGCAGTTGTATTTTTATCTAATATTTCATCTGATAAGTTAATTACAAAATTGTTATTAGCGTGCTTTGTCCAATCACTATTTTCAATTAAATTAAGGGTAACATTGATTTTAAATTTAAAATTTACAGAAAATCTACAAATAATTGTTCCTATGTACACTATTACTCTTCACATCAAGATAGAGTTAAAGTGTCGGTTTTTTCTTCAATGTTTTTGAGAGCTTTACGTATTTGTAGTCCAGAGTTCATAGATGAAGAAATCTCTAAAATTTATGAAATAGCTAATGATTTAAAATACCCAAGAAACATAATTGATAAATCTTTTAAAATAGCTAGGAATACTTTTTACAATCCAAAAGGGACAACCAACCTTATTCAACCAAAAATATGTTGGTTCTCCTTACCATGAAAACTTGGTTGATATGCCTTCCTTTCTTAAGAATTTTAATATCAAAGTTGTATTTAAAAATCTTGATACAGTAAAAGACTTTTGATAAAAATTCCCCAAAATGCCGACGGATGTGTCTATAAGATTCCCTGTAAAATATGCGATAAAGTTTATTATGGTCAAACTGGTAAAAGTCTTGAACTAAGATTAAAACAACATAAATATAGCATTAGAACTGGACAAGATTCTAATGCTCTATTTATTGATGTGAAGATTTTAACCATCCAATTGATTTTCAAAATGCTGAGAAGGTTGTATCAAGCAAGTCCATGGTTGAGAGAAATATAATAGAATCATGTTTCATTAAAAGCAGTTTTGAAAATAATATGAATATTTCTTTTGGTTTATATAAATTGGATTCATTTATAATTAATAAAATTTGGGAAGAATTTAATGATAAATTGGACTAATCTTAATTCTTGGGAAGAGTTTCAGGTCCTTTCTTATTTTCCTCTTCACAGAGTCGTGCGATGTTACGCTACTGTGAGGTGTAGTCTTTGTTAGTGTGATGTGACTGTGAGGTGTAGTCTCGCCCTTATATAAGCCCTTCTTGTCATGTTTCCTGTTATAGTTCCTTGATAATGTGAGTAGTCACGAATGCGCTTGGAATTCTTCTATTTTTCATAGTGGTTTTCTTGCATATTTTGATATCACATGTTTACTGTGATCTTTTTGCATATATATATATATATATATATATATATATATATATATATATATATATATATATATATATATATATATATATATATATATATATATATATATATATGGATCCCAGATGTGACAGAATAAACAGGCAATAAGGTGGGGGTGGGGGTGAGGTTGGCTTGTACGTCACAGAGTCGCTCATTTGCTTAGAACTACTAAACACCTCAAATGATGTAGTTGAAGTTTTGGCATTAAAGATTGAAAACCAAAACCTTGTCATTGTGGTGGTATACAAGCCTCAAGATGCACCTTCCTAGCAATTCCAGGAGCAGCTTTTGAAAATTGACCACTGTCTGGAAAATCTCCCAACTCCTGCCCTAAGATGGAGGAGTATAGCAAACAATGTTTTTGCAGAGATCACCCCAGGAGGCAGCGCATATGAAAATCCACACACACTCGAACTATTAAATCTCTGCACCAAATTCACCTTAAACCAGCATATATTAGAGCCTACAAGACTAGAAAATACGCTGGACCTCATCTTCACTAACAACGACGATCTGATACGGAATATAACCGTATCAAAGACAATATATTCAGATCACAACATAATCGAGGTACAGACATGTATGCACAGGGCTCCTGACCAGCAAAATGTGATCAGTCATGAAGGTCTCTTCACAAAATTCCATTTTAATAACAAAAACATACAATGAGATCAAGTCAACCATGTCCTAAATTAAACAAGCTGGGAAGATATCCTAAACAACACGGATCCGAACCTTTGCCTAGAAAAAATAAACTCTGGTTCTTGAGATCTGCTCAAGGCGCATTCCTTTAAGAAAAAGAAAGAGAAGATGTAAACTAGAAAGAGAGAGATGCTCCCAATACAGACGAAGGCGAAGAGTCACAGAGTTGCTGAGAGGGGCAAATGTATTGGAAATACGAAGGGAGGCACTGGTCAATGAAATTTCAAATATCGAACTTAAGCTGAAGGAATCTTACAGGAAACAAGAATCACAGGAAGAACTAAAAGCCATAAGGGAAATTGAAAAAACAAAACAAAATACTTCTAACAAGATTGATGGACTGAACACATCGACTCCAGGCCGAGGGACTGATAACCTCAAACTCCTCCTCTCCTTACACCTTTCTACTTTGTATTGGACTGATGAAGCCACTGTGTGGCGAAACGTTTCCTCAATAAAGATACCCAAGTGTTGCATATGTGTCTAATTTAACAACTTGTCGGTTCTCTGAACCATTCATCTACATCCTGTCTGACACAGCAACTTCTTGGGATCTTGATACAAAGGGATTCTTCAACATTTGTCCAAACCTTTGGACAAGGACTTACTTCGACTAGTGGTTGATACCACTATGACCTGCCTCCTCCTGCTGCATCTCACCTGATTACAGCATATAAGCCACCTCTACGGCCTTGTGCTACACTTCTAACAAGATTGATGGACTGAACACATCGACTCCAGGCCGAGGGACTGATAACCTCAAACTCCTCCTCTCCTTACACCTTTCTACTTTGTATTGGACTGATGAAGCCACTGTGTGGCGAAACGTTTCCGCAATAAAGATACCCAAGTGTTGTATATGTGTCTAATTTAAAATACTTCTTCTCTTATGCCAAATCTAAGGAAAAACAGCATCCAGTATTGGACACCTGCTTAGGCGGGATGAGACATACACAGATGACAGCCAAGAAATGAGTGAGATATTAAAGTCCCAATACGACTCAGTGCTCAGTGAGCAGCTGCCCAGAATAAGGGTCGACAATGCAAATGAATTCTTTATGAACGAAACCAGAAATTTGGTCATCTCAAAAATCTCGGATATTATCCTAACTCCACAAGATTGAAAAGGCAATCAATGATATGCCCATGCACTCTGCCCCAGGCAGAGTGCAAGAAGCCCCTATCGCGTGCCTTCAGCATTCTATGGAGAGAGAGCATGGACACAGGGGCCATCCTACACACACTAAAGACAACAGACATAGCCCCACTCCACAAAGGTGGCAGTAAAGCAATTTCAAAGAACTACAGACCAATAGCACTAACATCCCAAATCATAAAAATCTTTGAGAGGGTTCAAAGAAGCAAGATCGTCAACCACCTAGATACCCATCAACTACACAACCCAGGGCAACACGGGTTTAGAGCAGGTCACTCCTGTCTGTCCCAGCTCCTGGACCACTATGATAAGGTCCTGGATGCTGTTGAGGATAAACAAAATACAGATGTAGTATACACAGACTTTGCAAAAGCTTTCGACAAGTGTAACCATGGTGTAATAGCACAAAATGTGTGATAAAGGAATAACAGGAAAAGTTGGTAGATGGATCTATAACTTCCTGACAAATTGAACATAAAAGTAATAGTAAACAGAGTAAAGTCCCAGGCAGCCACGATAGAAAGCTCTGTTCCACAAGGCACAATACTCGCTCCCATTCTATTCCTCATCCTCATTTCTGACATAGAAAGAGATGTAAGCCATAGCTCTGTGTCTTCCTTTGCGGATGATACCCGGATTCCCATGGCAGTGACCTCCGTCGAAGACACCGCAAGACTCCAAGCAGACATCAACCAAATCTTCAAATGGGCCACTCAAAACAATATGAAGTTCAACGAGGAGAAATTTCAACTACTCAGATATGGAAAACTTGAGAAAAGTAAAAATGTATCATGATATACGACAAATTCTAACCATACAATTGAGCAAAAAAGAAATATGAAGGACCTGAGAGCGATAATGTCAGAGGATCTCGCCTTCGAAGACCACAACAATGTGTCTACCTCATCAGCTAGAAAAATGAAAGGATGGATAATGAGAACCTTCAAAACTAGGGACGCCAAGCCCATGACGATTCTCTTCAAATCGCTTGTTCTCTCTAAGATGGAATAATGCTGTACACTAATGGCCCCCTTCAAGGCTGGAGACATTGGAGACATGGTAAGCGTACAAAGAACTTTCACAGCACACATAAGTACGATAAGGCAACTAAATTAATGGGAACAGTTGAAGGTCCTTGATCTGTATTCCCTGGAATGTAGGCGAGAGAGATACATGATAATATACACTTGATAGGTCCTGGAGGGATTGGTACCAAGCCTGCACACGAAAATCACTCCCTATGAAAGCAAAAGACTTTGCAGGAGATGCAACATTTCCCCGATGAAAAGCAGGGGCGCCACGAGTACATTGAGAGACAACACAATAAGTGTCCAAGGCCCAAGACTGTTCAACTGCCTCCCAGCATACATAAAGGGATTACGAATAGACCCCTGGCTGTCTTCAAGAAGGTACTGGACAGGCACCTAAAGTCAGTACCTGACCAACCGGGCTGTGGATCGTACGTCAGTTTGCGTGCGGCCAGCAGTAACAACTTGGTTGATTAGACTCTGATCCACCATGAGGCCAGGTCTCAGACCGAACCACGGGGGCATTGACCCTCGAAACCTTCTCCAGGTAAACTCCAGGTAGGTGTCATATAGTAAAATTTGCGATTTTGGCTTAAATAGCAACGCTCTTCTTGCCGAATAAGGCAAACAAAATTTGAGTATGCAATAATTTCGCAAAAATCATTCTGAACCTAATGTTTAGACAGCCTGTACTGTCTGCCAGCTGAGTTCATATTTCGTGCCATGCTCGTGCTGCCACCTATAGGCCCATACCCACTTCAGTCTGCCCCACCATGTTCCTTCACTTCTCGTCCAGGCATCCTAGAGTAAAGAGGCCTACTCCTCTTCCTACGCATGGGCATAGCCCTCCCGGGCCATGGGCACAAACACACTGCCTGTGTACCCAGCAATATTGCAAACAATCATTTAGAAAACATTGGTGGATGGCAGTCGCAAAGATGTGTTGCCCGAGGAGGGAAGGAAGAGGAATGAAGTTGTCTTCATTTCATCAGCCTACACAAAAAGCATCCGTCTCTCAACGAGTTATCCTGATGTTGTGTCTGCAAATCTCAGCATTCAGACACAGGTACAATCAGGATCCAGGCCGAAATTTGTCGAACTTCTCCACGCCACAGCGTCCCACACTGTTTCTCAGTCACGTGCTCAGCCTTATCAGCATTTTCTGCTGTTGTTGTTCAGCTCAGCACAGCTATTTCAGCAAGTCAGAGGTGAGTTTGTGGTGATTTTTGCATCCAGTGTGAGTGTTCTCCCAGTTTGTGGGTGGGAGAGGAGGAAGCGGCTGGGTTCCTCGCCTGTCTCACCCATGCTCGCCACTTCACGCCACCACCACACTTCTCTCCACCACTGCCCACTCCTCTCTGCTGTGTATTCAATGTGAATTCTTTGCCAGAGCTGTGTATCTGAGTGTCTGAGATCTCTCGAAGCCACGTGTATCAAGCCATGTAGGGTGTGGATGAAGCCACGTGGGTAACCAAGCCAGATGTCCCAAGCCACATGCTTTGGTCTGTTGTGTGTTAATTATTTCCTCTCAGTCAGTGTTCTCACATGTTTGTGTAAGGCTTAGTGTCAATTTTTGCACAGAAAAGCGTCATTTGCTAGTAAACCATGTTGTACCGCATGTGCAGTAGGTGTGTGAAGTTTTCCGTGTGTCCTGTGTAGTCTTGAACACAGCTGTACGTGTACCACAGTATGTTCGCCCAGACCAGTGTAGCACCTCATGTGTGTTACTTTGTCACCCGGAGTGACCCCGTGCCCGCGCTTGACAGCTGACATTAGTCAGTTCAGGCATCAGTTACGAGTGTCTGAGCCCCGTGTACAGAAAGCTCTTTATGTTTGCCTCTCATGATGCCCTGCTGAATCGTACCCGTGACGATTCTCCCATCAAGACTCGTTTCCACTTCACCTCCTCTTAGACCGTCAAAGTGCAGTTATATGTAGAGACCAGTCTGAGGACTCTTAGACCATCCTCTGCTGTAACTTCAAATGTCGAGAGAATGACACTCGTCAAGCCGCAGTAGCCCTGTCCTGTCGGCAGGTAACTGTCAGCCTCGTGTCACAGCTTCAGTGAGCAGCCTGCACAAAGATGATGTCACTTTGACTGCTAACCCACTCACTGCAGTAAGGTGTATGCTGTTACGACCTCCAGATGTTTTGCTGAGTCATCTCTGCCATGACTCATTTCACACTCGCCACCAGTGACAGCCCCAGCGACAGTACCAGTTGAGAAATGTCCTCCTGAGTCGCTTGCCAGAAGAAGTCCTGTCCAGTTGCACTACTGACGATGCCTCACTCGACGGCACCAGCAGGTTGTGCCCCTGGTTGAGTGAACCCTGCAGCCACTACTATGATGACTGCTTCACCTCTCCAGAGGAGACTGTACCATGTTACATCACAGCTCAGCCGTAGTGATGTCTCCTGTGTTGCAGTATCTGTCCAGATGCAGGATGGCATGCAGTGATGCCCATCGATGCTCACTGCCTTAGACCACGAAGCACACCTTTTTTTTTCTTCCCTCTCTGTAAGAAGTTTTTTTAATGTCCAATATGTATATATATATATATATATATATATATATATATATATATATATATATATATAGATATATGAAGTTTTTATTGTGTCGTGACTGCCTTGGTAGTGAGAGAGAATGTAGACAGCCTGTACTGTCTGCATAGACACCCTATGCTGTCTGCCAGTTGAGTTCATATTTAGTGCCATGCTCGTGCTGCCACCTATAGGCCCATACTCACTTCAGTCTGCCCCACCATGTTCCTTCCTCACTTCTCGTCTAGGCATTTTAGAGTAAACAAGGATTCCACCTCCCTCCCTCTCTGCTTCAAACCAGTCTCTTCGGAGGCTTCTTACTTTATTTGCGATAACGTGAGAGTACATTGGCAGTGTGTTTGTGCCCATGGCCCAGGAGGGCCATGCCCATGCAAGGGAGAGAGGAGTAGGCCTTGTTTACTCTAGGATGCCTGGACGAGAAGTGAGAAGGAACATGGTGGGGCAGACTGAGTGGGTATGGGCCCATAGGTAGCAGCACGAGCATGACGAAATATGAACTCAGCTGGCAGACAACATAGGTTGTCTATGCAGACAGTACAGGCTGTCAACAAATGAAAATATATTTCATTGAGTTTGTTTTTATTAAATTACTCTAAACTTATCTAAGATATATTTCGTTGGATTAGGCTAAATTAAATTTCGCCTGTTAAAATAAGGTTAGGTAAGTTTTCTAAGTTTTTTTGGTACAAAATTATGAATTTTTACATTAATATAACTTATAAAATTATAACTTTATAAGAAGGACTTAAATATATCTTAAATTTAGAAAGGACTTAATTTTAAATAGTTCTGCTATTGCCTGTTAATAATATATATATATATATTTATATATATATATATAATATATATATATATATATATATTTTATATTAATATAATTATATATATATATATAATTTAAATATATATAAATATAATAATATATATATATAAATATATTAAATATATATATATATATATATATATATATATTATATATATATATATATTTCAACAAGTCGGCCGTCTCCCACGATGGCAGGGTGACCAAAAAGAAAGAAAATCCCCAAAAGAAAATACTTTCATCATCATTCAACACTTTCACCACACTCATACATAATCACTGTCTTTGCAGAGGCGCTCTGATATGACAGTGAGAATAGTCCCTCCCAGCTGTCACTATCCCAGACCCCTCCTTTAAAGTGCAGGCATTGTACTTCCCATTTCCCGGACTCGAGTCCAACTAAATCAATTAACTTGTTTCCCTGAATCCCTTCACACAACATTACTCTGCTCACACTCCAACACCTCGTCAGGTCCCAAAAACCATTCGTCTCCATTCACTCCTATCTAACATGCTCACACATGCTTGCTGGAAGTCCAATCCCTTCACCCATAAAACTTCCTTTATCCCATCCCTCCAACCTTTTCTAGGACGACCCCTGCCCCGCCTTCCTTCCGCAACAGATTTATACGCTCTCCAAGTCATTCTACTTTGATCCATTCTCTCTAAGTGACCAAAACCACCTCAACAACCCTTCTTCAGCTCTCTGCCAAATACTTTTAGTAACTCCACACCTTCTCCTAATTGCCACATTCCGAATTTTCTGCATAATATTTACACCACACATTGCCCTTAGACAGGACATCTCCACTGCCTCCAGCTGCCTCCTCGCTGCAGCATTTGCAACCCATGCTTCACACCAATATAAGAGTGTTGGTACAACTATACTTTCGTACATTCCCTTCTGTGCCTCCATGGATAATGTTTTTTGTCTCCACAGATACCTCAACGCACCACTCACCTTTTTTCCTTCATCAATTCTATGGTTAACCTCATCCCTCAAACCCATCTGCTGACACGTCAACTCCCAAATATCTGAAAACATTTACTTCTTCCATAATCCCTCTCTCCAATGTGATATCCATTTTTTTTCTTTATTTAAATCGTTTGGTACCCCCATCACATTACTCTTATATATGTTCACTTTCAACTTTCTACCATTACACACCCTCCCAAACTCGTCCACTACCCTTTGCAACTTTTCATTAGAATCTTCCATAAGCACAGTATCATCAGCAAAAATTAACTGTCAACTCCCATTTTGCATTTAATTCCCCATAATTTTATCCCACCCCTCTCCCCAACACCAAAGCATTTACTTATTTTACAACCCCATATATAAATATATTAAACAACCATGGTGACATTACACATCCCTGTGTAAGACCTACTTTTACCGGGAAGTAATCTCCCTCTCTCCTACACACCCTAACCTGAGCCTCACTATCCTCATAAAAACTCTTTACAGCCTTCAGTAACTTACTACCTATTCCATACACTTGAAACATTTGCCACATTGCTCCCCTATCCACTCTATCATATGCCTTTTCAAAATCTATAAATGCAATGAAAACTTCTCTACCTCTATCAAAATACTGTTCACATATATGCTTCACTGTAAACACTTGATCTACACATCCCCTACCCACTCTAAAGTCTCCTTGCTCATCTGCAATCCTACTCTCTGTCTTACCTCTAATTCTTTCAATAATAACCCTGCCATACACTTTACCTGGTAACTTATTCCCCTATAATTCTTACACTCTCTTTGATCCCCTTTTCCTTTATATAAAGGAACTATATATGCTCTTTGCCAATCCCTAGGTACCTTCCCCTATTTCATACATTTATTAAACAAAAATACCAACCACTCCAACACTATACCCCCCCTGCTTTTAACATTTCTGTCATGATCCCGTCAATTCCAGCTGCTTTACCCCTTTTCATTCTACGTAATGCCTCACGCACCTCCCCCACACTCACATCCTGCTCTTCTTCACTCCTAAACGATGTTGTACCTCCCTGGCCAGTACATTAAATTACTGCCTCCCTTTTTTCATCGACATTTAAAAGTTCCTCAAAATATTCCCGCCATCTACCCAATACCTCCAGCTCCCAATCTACTAACTCCCCTTCTCTGTTTTAACTGACAAATCCATTCATTCCCTAGGCTTTCTTACCTTGTTTATCTCACTCCAAAAAAATTTCTTGTTTTCAGCAAAATTTCTTGACAGAGACTCTCCCATTCTTTCATCTGCTCTTATTTTTCACTCTCTCACCACTCTCTTCACCTTTTTTTTACTCTCCATATACTCTGCTCTTCTATTAACACTTCTGTTTTGTAAAAACCTCTCATAAGCTACCTTTTTCTCTTTTATCACACCCTTTACTTCTTCATTCTGCCACTCACTCCTCTTTCCTCCTGCACCCACCCTCCTATAGCCACAAACGTCTGCCCCACATTCTAATACTGCATTTTTAAAACTATCCCAACTCTCTTCAACCCCCTACTCATACTTGCACTAGCCCACATTTCTGCCAATAGTTGCTTATATCTCACCCTAACTTCCTCCTCCCTTAGTTTATACACTTTTACCTCTCTCTTACTTGCTGTTGCCATTATCTTTTTGTCCCATCTACCTTTTACTCTAACTGTAGCTACAACTAAATAATGATCCGATATATCCGTTGCCCCTCTATAAACATGTACATCCTGAAACCTACCCATCAACCTCTTATCCACCAATACATAATCTAACAAACTACTTTCCTTACGTGCTATATCATACCTTGTATATTTATTTATCCTCTTTTTCATAGAATATGTATTACTTATTACCAAACCTCTTTCTACACATAGCTCAATTAACGGTTCCCCATTTACATTTACCACTGGCACCCCAAAATTACCTACTACTCCCTCCACAACATTTTTACCCACTTTAGCATTAAGATCCCCAACCACAAGTACTTTCCCACTTTATTTTACTCCGCATGATCCCTGAATTTATACATTTGTATTCCCTTTTTACCTACCATAATTGATTATTCAACATTATTGCCACTCCTTCTTTAGCTCTAATTCTATTTGAAACCCTTGACCTAATCTCATTTATTTCTCCCCACTGAAACTCTCCTACCCCTTCATCTTTGTTTCACTTAAAGCCAGGACATCTAGCTTCTTTTCATTCATAACATCTACAATCATCTCATTCTTATCATTCGCACAACATCCACCCACTTTCAAACATCCCACTTTGACGGTTTTATTCTTTTTCTATTTAGTAAATCTACACAGGAAAAGGGGTTACTAGCCCATTGTTCCCGGCATTTTAGTTGACTTTTACAACATGCATGGCTTACGGAGGAAATATTCTTATTCCACTTCCCCATGGATATGAAAGGAAAAGCAATAAGAAAAAGAACTATTAAGATAAATTCAAAGAAAACTCAGATGAGTGTGTATACATAAACGTGTTCATGTATGTTTAGTGTGACCTAAGTGTAAGTAGAAGTAGCAAGACGTACCTGAAATCTTGCATGTTCATGAGACAGAAAAAAAGACACCAGCAATCCTACCATCATGTAAAACAAATACAGGCTTTCGTTTTACACTCATTTGGCAGGACTGTAGTACCTCCCTGCATGGTTGCTGTCTACCAACCCACTATATATATATATATATATATATATATATATATATATATATATATATATATATATATATATATATATATATATATATATATATATATATATATATATATAGGGCTAGTAACCCCTTCTCCTGTACACATTTAATAAAAAGAGAAGAATAAAAACATTATAAAACTGGGTTGTTTGAATGTGCGTGGATGTAGTGCGGATTATAAGAAAGAGATGATTGCTGATGTTATGAATGAAAAGAAGTTGGATGTCCTGGCCCTAAGCGAAACAAAGCTGATGGGGGTAGGCGAGTTTCAGTGGGGAGAAATAAATGGGATTAAGTCAGGAGTATCTGAGAGAGTTAGAGCTAAGGAAGGGGTAGCAATAATGTTGAAGGATCAGTTATGGAAGGAGAAGAGGGAATATAAATGTGTAAATTCAAGGATTATGTGGATTAAAATAAGGGTCAGATGCGAAAAGTGGGTCATAATAAGCGTGTATGCACCTGGAGAAGAGAGGAGTGTAGAGGAGAGAGAGAGATTTTGGAAGATGTTAAGCGAATGTATAGGAACTTTTGAACCAAGTGAGAGAGTAATTGTGGTAGGGACCTAAATGCTAAAGTAGGAGAAACATGTAGAGAGGGTGTGGTAGGTAAGTTTGGGGTGCCAGGTGTAAATGATAATGGGAGCCCTTTGATTGAACTTTGAATAGAAAGAGGTTTAGTTATAGGTAATACATATTTTAAGAAAAAGAGGATAAATAAGTATACAAGATATGATGTAGGGCGTAATGACAGTAGTTTGTTGGACTATGTATTGGTAGATAAAAGACTGTTGAGTAGACTTCAGGATGTACATGTTTATAGAGGGGCTACAGATATATCAGATCACTTTTTAGTTATAGCTACAGTGGGAGTAAAAGGTAGATGGGATACAAGGAAAATAGAAGCAGTAAGTAAGAGAGGTGAAGGTTTATAAACTAAAAGAGGAGGCAGTTAGGGTAAGATATAAACAACTATTGGAGGATAGATGGGTTAGTGAGAGTGTAGGCAATGGGATCGAAGATGTATGGGGTAGATTTAAAAATGTAGTGTTAGAGTGTTCAGCAGAAGTTTGTGGTTACAGGCGAGTGGGTGTGGGAGGGAAGAAGAGCGATTGGTGGAATGATGATGTAAAGAGAGTAGTAAGGAGAAAAAGTTAGCATATGAGAGGTTTGTACAAAGTAGAAGTGATGCAAGGAGGGAAGAGTATATGGAGAGAAAAAGAGAGGTTAAGAGAGTGGTGAAGCAATGTAAAAAGAGAGCAAATGAGAGAGTGGGTGAGATGTTATCAACAAATTTTGTTGAAAATAAGAAAAAGTTTTGGAGTGAGATTAATAAGTTGAGGAAGCCTAGGGAATAAATGGATTTGACAGTTAAAAATAGGAGAGAGAGTTATTAAATGGAGAGTTAGAGGTATCGGGAAGATGGAGGGAATATTTTGAGGAGTTGTTAAATGTTGATGAAGACAGGAAGCTGTGATTTCGTGTATAGGGCAAGAGGAATAACATCTTGTAGGAGTGTGGAAGAGCCAGTTGTGAGTGTGGGGGAAGTTCGTGAGGCAGTGGGTAGAATGAAAGGGGTATGGCAGCTGGGATTGATGGGATAAAGATAGAAATGTTAAAAGCATGTGGGGATATAGTTTTGGAGTGGTTAGTGCTATTATTTAATAAATGTATGGAAGAGGGTAAGGTACCTAGGGATTTGCAGAGAGCGTGTATTCTTCCTTTGTATAAAGGCAAACGGGACAAAAGAGAGTGCAAAAATTATAGGGGAATAAGTCTGTTGAGTGTACCTGGTAAAGTGTATGGTAGAGTTATTATTGAAAGAATTAAGAGTAAGACAGAAAGCAGGATAGCAGATGAACAAGGGGGCTTTAGGAAAGGTAGGGGGTGTGTAGACCAAGTGTTTACAGTGAAACATATAGGTGAACAGTATTTGGATAAGGGTAAAGAGGTTTTTGTGGCATTTATGGATTTGGAAAAGGCGAATGATAGGGTGGATAGGGGGGCAATGTGGCAGATGTTGCAGGTGTATGGAATAGGAGGTAGGTTACTGAAAGCAGTGAAGAGTTTTTATGAGGATAGTGAGGCTCACGTTAGAGTGTGTAGGAGGGAGGAGGACTATTTCCCAGTAAAAGTGGGCCTTAGACAAGGATGTGTGATGTCACCGTGGTTGTTCAATATATTTATAGATGGGGTTGTAAGAGAAGTGAATGTGAGGGTCTTGACAAGAGGTGTGGGGTTAAAGGATAAAGAATTAAATACAAAGTGGGAGTTGTCACAGTTGCTTTTTGCTGATGACACTGTGCTTTTGGGAGATTCTGAAGAGAAGTTGCAGAGGTTGGGGGATGAATTTGGTAGGGTATGTAAAAGAAGAAAATTGAAAGTGAATATAGGAAAGAGTAAGGTGATGAGGATAACAAAAAGATTAGGTGACGAAAGATTGGATATCAGATTGTAGGGAGAGAGTATGGAGGAGGTGAATGTATTCAGATATTTGGGAGTGGACATGTCAGCAGATGGGTCTATGAAGGATGAGGTGAATCATAGAATTGATGAGGGAAAAAGGGTGAGTGGAGCACTTCGGAGTCTGTGGAGACAAAGAACTTTGTCCATGGAAGTAAAGAAGGGAATGTATGAGAGTATAGTTATACCAACACTCTTATAGGGGTGTGATGCATGGGTGATGAATGTTGCAACGAGGAGAAGGCTGGAGGCAGTGGAGATGTCATGTCTGAGGTCAATGTGTGGTGTGAATATAATGCAGAGAATTCGGAGTTTGGAAATTAGGAGGAGGTGCGGAATTACCAAAACTATTATCCAGAGAGCTGAGGAGGGGTTGTTGAGGTGGTTCGGACATGTAGAGAGAATGGAACGAGACAGAATAACTTCGGAGTGTATAAATCTGTAGTGGAGGGAAGGCGGGGTAGGGGTCGGCCTAGGAAAGGTTGGAGGGAGGGGTAAAGGAAGTTTTGTGTGCGAGGGCTTGGACTTCCAGCAAGCATGTGTGAGCGTATTTGATAGGAGTGAATGGAGACAAATGGTTTTAATACTTGACGTGCTGTTGGAGTGTGAGCAAAGTAACATTTATGAAGGGATTCAGGGAAACCGGCAGGAGATGGGAAGTACAGTGTCTGCACTCTGAAGGAGGGTGTTAATGTTGCAGTTTTATAACTGTAGTGTAAAGCACACCTCTGGCAAGACAGTTATGGAGTGAATGATGATGAAAGTTTTTCTTTTCGGGCCACCCTGCCTTGGTGGGAATCGGCCGATGTGTTAATAAAATAATAATAATAATAATATATATATATATATATATATATATATATATATATATATATATATATATATATATATATATATATATATATATATTTATATTTATTAATATCAATAACAACACTGTGACTAGCCAAGGACTCGAACTAATGTTCTTTTGGCCCGCCTTATGGTGAGCGAAAACCACAACCATTATGGCGAAAGCCACAATACCACTCGTTCGTGGGTACAATAATATAAAATACAGTTTGTTGAGGCTAGTACACCAAACAGAGTAGAATGAAATTAGCTCAGAGGCACCCACACCACCATATGTCCTCGGATCACGGTAAAACACGTAGCTCTGCTGGGTGGGTGATTCTTGTTAGAGCGTCATGTGGTTTTTGCTCACTATGAAGCGGACCAAAACAACATGAGTTCAAGTCCTTGGCTAGTCACAGTGTTGTTATTGATCAATACCACTCGTTCGTGGGTACAATAATATATATATATATATATGTCCACCTTGTCAATTCCTCTCAGTATTTTGTGTATGTTAGCTACCATATATATATATATATATATATATTTTTTTTTTTTTTTCAACAAGTCGGCCGTCTCCCGCTGTGCTTTTTGTAGGTCATGAGTGTTGTTAATATAAATACAATTTTTTTTTTAATAATTTTGTTATCTTTTGAAATATATAAACGAAGACAAATAACGTAAATGTTTGACCATTCAAGATAATGTGGAGAGTAAAATATTATTTTATTTACAGCACGTGATGTTTTTTTTCTTCACGTGAACTGAAAACTGAAAAGATTATCCCTACTTGACAAGCAAGAATATTACTCTGTTTTTTTGAATAACAATATAAAAATGGTGGAGAGAATATCATGAAAATACATGGAGCCAAAAATGTGTGAAGATAAAAAAAAAGCATTTAAAAAAAAGTTGAAAAAAATGCTTTCAAAAGAGAACGACAGCTTATGTCATGAACAGTGTGTGTGTGTGTGTGTGTATGTGTGTGTGTGTGTGTGTTTGTGTGTGTGTGTGTGTGTGTGTGTGTGTATGTGTGTGTTTGTGTGTGTGTGTGTGTGTTTGTGTGTGTATGTGTGTGTGTATGTGTGTGTGTGTGTGTTTGTGTGTGTATGTGTGTGTGTGTGTGTTTGTGTGTGTGTTTGTGTGTGTGTGTGTACTCACCTAATTGTGGTTGCAGGGGTCGAGACTCAGCTCCTATGTGTGTGTGTGTGTGTGTACTCACCTAGTTGTGGTTGCAGGGGTCGAGTCATAGCTCCTGACCCCGACTCTTCACTGGATGCTACTTGGTCACTCTCACTGCGCCATGAGCTTTATCATACCTCTTCCTAAAGCCATGAATGGATCCTGCCTCCACTACATCGCTTCCCAAGCTATTCCACTTCCCGACCACTCTGTGACTGAAGAAATACTTCCTAACATCTCTGTGATTCATCTGAGTCTTCAACTTCCAACTGTGTCCCCTTGTTGCTGTGTCCCATCTCTGTAACATTCTGTCTCTGTCCACCTTGTCAATTCCTCTCAGTATTTTGTGTATGTTAGTTACCATTTTGTCCTAGGCACATGTCGATTAGACACTAGGCCTGTTGTATGTGTGTGTGTAAGGAAACACTTCGAAATGTTTCCGCCCCGCCGGGAATTGAACCCGTGCCCTTCGTGCGTGAAGCGAGAGCTTTAGCCACCAGACCACAGGGGCATGTGTGTGTGTTTGTGTGTGTGTGTTTATATTTGTACTCACCTAGTTCTGGTTGCAGGGGTCGAGTCACAGCCCTTGGCCCCGCCGCTACTCGATCACTCTAACCACTCCAAGAGCTTTATGATACCTCTCTTTAAAGCTATAAATGGATCCTTCCTCCACTACATCCCTTCCCAGACTATTCCATTTCCTGACAACTCTGTGACTGAAGAAATACTTCTTAACATCCCTTTGACTCATCTGGTTTTTCAACTTTCCAATTGTGACCCCTTGTTGCTGTGTCCCATCTCTGGAACATCCTGACTCTGTCCACCTTGTAGATTCCTCTCAATATTTTATATGTCGTCATCATGTCTTCCCTATCCCTCCTGTCCTCCAGTGTCGTCAGATCGAGTTCCCTTAACCTCTCTTCGTAGGACATGCCCCTTACCTCCGGGACTAGTCTCGTTGCAATCGTTTGCATTTTCTCTAGTTTACTAACGTGCTTGGATAGGTTTGTGTTTCAAACTGGAGCTGCATTCTCCAATATGAGTGTGACGTACACGGTGTACAATGTATGGAACGAATCCTTACTGAGATACCGGAATGCCATTCTTAGGATCGCTAGTCGCCCATATGCTGCAGCAGTTATTTGGTTGATATGCGCCTCTGGAGATGTGCTTGGTATTATACACACTCAAAGATAGTTTTCCATAAGTGAGGTTTGTAGTCTTTGGCCCCCCTAGACTGCACTTTGTCTGAGGTCTTCTTTGCCCTTCCTCGAAGTTCATGACTTTGCACTTGGTGGGGTTGAATTTTTGGAGCCACTTGCTGGACCAGGTCTGCAGCCTGTCCAAATCCCTCTGTAGACCAGCCTTGTCCTCATCCGACTGAATTCTCCTTGTTAACTTCACATCGTCTGCAAACAAGGGAACTTCTGAGACTATTTCTTCCATCATGTCGTTCACATATACCAGAAACAGCACCAGTCCTAGGACTGACCCCTGTGGAACCCCGCTCATCACAGGCGCCTACTCAGACACCTCATCACATACCATGACTCGTTCATACCTTCCCGTGAGGAATTTTATGATTTATTGCAATGACTTCAATGTTATACCTTCTTGGTCCTCCAGCTTTTGCACTAATCTCTTGTGACGAACTGTGTGAAGAGCTTTCTTTCAGTCCAAGAAAATGCAGACTACCCACCCTTCTCTCTCTTGTCTTACTGCTGTCAGTTTTGGAACACAGGATTTCCTGTAGGTGAATCCATGCTGGTTGTCGTTTATACGCTCATTCATTGATAGGTTGTCCACCACTCTTCTGATAATCTTCCCCATGACTTTGCATACTAAACTGTAATTTAATGCTGCGCATCTGTCTCCTTTACTAAAAATTGAAACTACATTTGCTGTCTTCCATACCTCAGGTGTTGAAGATTGTTATTAGTGGTGCATAGAGCTCCTCTGCTCCTTCTCTGGACCCACTGATAGATGTTACCCGGCCCCATCGCCGTTGAGATATCTAGTTTGCTTAGCAACCTCTTAACCTCCTTTTCGGTTGTATGTATCGTGTCCAGCACTTGTTAGTGTATCCCATATCTCCATCTTTCCAGATCGCTTCTATATCACTCCCTGCTCCATGAGCTTTATCAAACTTCGTCTTAAAACTATGTATGGTTCCTGCCTCCATTACGTCACTTTCCCGACTTTTCCACTTCCTGGCAACTCTGTGACTGAAGAAATACTTCCTAACTTCCCTATGACTCATTTTAATTTTCAATTTCTAATTGTGACCACTTGCTTCTGAGTCCCATCTCTGGACCATACTGTCTTTGTCCACCTTTTGAATTCCTCACAGTATTTTGAATGTTTTTATCATGTTGTTGTGGGGGTTCATCAGGAGATATTGGAGTAAGAAATACACAAGTTGGATATCTTGGAGGCGTATAGTTAAGAGAGTCTTGTAGGGTAGCCCAGGTCTGCCTATCGAGTCTGCTATGCTTAGTGGTGAACTAAGGATGAACGCTGTGACCTACAGGTCACATGTGAGAGACTCGTGACATCACAGCTGGAAGGGACCCTTACTATAAAGTAGCTGGGATTTTCTAAGTATACTACACAGTATATTACAACACTATTGACAGCTTGGCGACTCTAACGTATGGCGTCCCGACATACAGCTAACTTATACGCACAATAGACTAGGTATTACGGTTCTGGGCTGATTCAATAGAATATCAATATACAGAACAATTGAACATAAAGAACGATACATAAGGATGATAACCGATTGTAATGCATTACGAATTATGACAGAATCAATGGTGGTACAGATTAACAAGAGAGATCAACAAAGGAAAAGAGAAGATCGATCGATCTGTATTCATGTGATCTACTGATTCTGAGGAAATATATTTACAAAGAAGAAAGTTTTTAACAGAAAAGGCACACTTGCACAACACTTAAAGAACACAGATGATAAATTAAATAGTTCACAAGGAGTGAATTACAGAGAAATTTAAAAAAATACTGCACATAATAGATAAATAACAAATGTATATTAAAGATAAAATATTACTTACTTCAGGTTGGAGAGAATGGGAAACGATAACAACATAAAAATAAACACACACACAAAAAAGATAACACAGCACTAGGAAATATTTGCAGATTAAAGAGTCACATGGAACATACAGAGGACACAAGAATATCTAACTACAACAAAAATTCACTGTAGATGTAGGAAATGTCTTAACACTCAAATGTCTCTATAAAAAAAATGTCACTATAATGGGATCTTGATTGAAGGTCTTGAAGCGACGACAGATTTAGTGTGACATGGAGTGGCCTGCAGTAAAATAAGGATAGTATAAGCCCTATAAATAGGTGGATGAATAGCACTCGTGATTAATAGCGTCAGGCTTTGTGTGGGTGGTGTAGGTGGGTGGTGTAGGTGGGTGGTGTAGGTGGGTGGTGTAGGTGGGTGGTGTAGGTGGGTGGTGTAGGTGGGTGGTGTAGGTGGGTGAGCTGGCGTTCCGCGTGCGCTGTCTCGCTCGTAACCCACACTAAGAATTCACATAATGCTAAGCCTGGGTGGCTTAATAAGCCACAATTGCACCACTCTGACCAGCGCTGTACTGGTAGCACAGAGTAGTACAGCACATGGAGAAAATAACTTCAAAGATGATCTTGCTTGGTTTACTTCTCTCTAAGCTGGGTTGTTAAGCTGGCTTAAGCCCTTGACACTAGGCTGGGATGGCTTGAATAGTGTAATTATGCACACAGCAGTAATGAAGCAGGCTTGGTGACAGGCTTAGGCAGGCTGGGTGGCTTAAGCTATCCCCTACAGACTGGCTTAAGTGGCTTGGCTTAATTTGCAAAAAAAAAACGTAGTTAGCAAATTAGCCACTAAGCACAAAGCAACTAACTAGGAAGCTGTATAGACAAGGCCTGAAAATGCTGGCTTGGCTGTGGGTTAGCTCCCATAGGCTTCCACGGCGGGACACACACTGACTAGCTTGGTAGAAATAATCTCCTTATATCTGTGTAATCTTCACAATCACGCCTACGCCGCTGTCACCATTTGTCGTAGGGGGTTCATCAGGAGATATTGGAGTAAGAAATACACACGTTGAATATATTGGAGGCGTATAATTAAGAGAGTCTTGTAGGGTAGCCCAGGTCTGTGTGTCGAGTCTGCAAAGGCTAGCGGTAAACTGAGGAAGAACGCTGTGGCCTACAACTCATATGTGAGAGACTCGTGACGTCACAGTCAGAAGGGACCCTTATTGTAAAGTAGCTGTGATTGTCTAAGTATACTACACAGTAACAATACTGACAATGTTTCCCCTAACCCTCCTGTCCTCGAGTGTCATCAGGCCGATTTCCCTTAACCGTTCTTTGTAGGACATTTTCCTTAGATCTGGGACTAGTCTTATTGCAAACCTTTGCACTTTCTCTAATTTCGTGACGTGCTTGACCAGGTGTGGGTTCCTAACTGGTGCTCTATACTCCAGTATGGGCCTGGCGTACACGGTGTACATAGTCTTGAACGATTCCTTGCTGAGTTATCGGAACGCTATTCGTAGGTTTGCTAAGCGCCCATATGCTGCAGCATTATCCCCGCCAAATGCAACATCATAAGAACATAAGAAAGGAGGAACACTGCAGCAGGCCTGTTGGCCCATATTAGGCAGATACTTCACATTCCATCCCACTAACAGAATATTTGTTCAACCCAATCTTCAATGCTACCCAAGAAATAAGCTTTGATAATTATATTTACTCATGTGCAATTCCCACTCAAATCCAACCCATCTCACTCATGAATTTATCCAACATAATTTGAAACTACCAAAGGTCCTTGCTTCAATAACCCTACTAGGCAGACTGTACCACTAATCAACTACCCTATTTCCAAACCAATACTTTCCTATATCCTTTTTAAATCTAAACATATCTAATTTGAATCAATTATTGCGGGTTCTCTCTTGGAGAGATATCCTCAAGACCTTATTTATATCCCCTTTGTTAATACCCATTTTCCACTTGTATACCCCGATCATATCTCCCCTCATTCTTAGTCTTACAAGTGAATGTAATTTTAGGGTCTTCAATCTTTCTACATACAGAAGATTTCTAATGCTATGTATTAATTTAGTCATTCTACGCTGAATGTTTTCTAAGGAATTAATATCCATTCTGTAATATGGAGACCAGAACTGAGCTGCGTAATCTAGGTGAGGCCTTACTAACGATGTATAAAGCTGTAATATAACCTCTGGAATTCTGTTGCTTACACTTCTTGATATAAATCCCAGTAATCTATTTGCCTTATTACGTACGCTTAGGCATTGCTGTCTTGGTTTAAGGTTGCTGCTTACCATAACCCCCAAGTCCTTTTCTCAATCTGTATGGCTAAGTTCTACGTTATTTAACTTATAAGTGCTTGGGTTATGGACACTCCCGAGCTTCAGAACCTTGCATTTATCTACATTGAACTGCATCTGCCACTTTTCTGACCAGGAATTGAGTTTGTCTAAATCCTCCTGAAGTTCCCTGACATCTACGTTTGAATCAATTATCCTACCTATCTTCGTGTCATCGGCGAATTTGTTCATATCACTAGTAATTCCCTCATCAAGGTCATTGATATATATATATATATATATATATATATATATATATATATATATATATATATATATATATATATATATATATACAACAACGGGCGTAAGACTGATCCCTGTGGAACACCACTTGTTACAGATCCCCACTCGGATTTAACTCCACTTATGCACACTCTCTGCTTCCTATTGGTGAGCAATGACTCGATCCATGACAGCACTTTTTCCCTAATGTTATGAGCTGCCACTTTCTTTAACAGTCTCTGGTGCGGTACTCTATCAAAAGCCTTACTAAAATCTAAATAAACAATATCGAAATCTTTATCGTGATCAACAGCCTCAAAAGCTTTTAAAGAAGGTTAATAAATTAGATAGGCAGGAACGGCCCCTCGTGAATCCATGTTGAGTATCATTAATCAAATTATGATTATCTAGATGGCTTCTAATAATATCAGCAATAATTGACTCTAGTAATTTGCCTACAATTGAGGTTAGGCTTATTGGGCGGTAATTTGATGGTAGTGACTTGTCCCCTGCTTTAAAAATAGGAATTACATTAGCCATCTTCCACATATCAGACACTACACCTGTTTGAAGAGATAAATTAAAAATGTTAGATATTGGTTCACAGAGTTTCATTTTGCATTCCTTAAGAACCCTTGCAAAAAGCTCATCAGGACCCGGCGATTTATTTTGTTTCAGTCGGTCTACTTGTTTCATAACCATTTCTCTAGTGACTGTGATATTACATAATTTATCTTCTTCAGGGACTATAAATTACTGGGATATTATTAGTGTCTTCCGTGTGAAACCGAGAGAAAATAATTATTGAAAATAGAGCACATATCATTCTCCTTGTCAGTAAGATGCCCAGAGTTATTTTTAAGAGGACCTATCTTATCCTAACTTTTGTTCTATAAACCTGGAAAAAACTTTTGGGTTAGTTTTGAATCCTAACTTTAATTTCATTGTCCCATTCTTTTCAACCTTTAACGTCCTTAATGTCAGTATACTGATCTATAAGATGACCCTCACCTCATTTATGCACCTATAAATTCCTTTCTTCTGCCCTAAAAGATATTTGAGCCTATTATTCATCCATTTTGGGTCATTTCTACTTGATCTAATTTCTTTATACGGATAAATGTTCGTTGGGCAGCCTGTATAGTGTTAAGAAAACTGTCATATTGATACTCTCTTCGTTTCCCCAGTCCACAGTTGATAAGTGTTCTCTAAGCCCATTATAATCTGCTAAGCGAAAGTCTGGGACTGTTACTGAATTATCCCTACTATCATACATCCATTCAATGTTAAAGGTAATTGACTTGTGGTCGCTTGTGCTGAGTTCGTCTGTAATTTCTAAATTATTAACAAGGGATTCCTTGTTTGCCAGAACCAAGTCAAGTAGGTTATTTCCCCTTGTAGGTTCTGCCACAAACTGCTTTAAAAAACAATCCTGAACTACTTCTAAAAAGTCGTTTGATTCTAAATTACCTGTCAAGAAATTCCAATCAATCTGACTAAAGTTAAAGTCCCCTAGAATTACTACGTTATCATGCCTTGTGGCCTTAACAATTTCCTCCCTATTTAAGTTTGGAAGATGGTATATCACGCCTAAAATAAATTTTTCACACCCCTCTGAAAATTCTATCCAGACAGACTCTGTATGTATTATTTCAGACTTTATACCGTTTTTATGCAACAATTTAAATGATCACGACATAGAGGCCACCCACCCCCTTCCCGATACTTCTGTCTACTTGGAACAATTTAAAACCCTGAATGTGACATTCAGCAGGCATGTTCCGATTTTTCATATTAAACCACGTCTCAGTTAATGCAAAAACATCAATATTACCTGCACTTGCAACTAATCTCAATTCGTCCATCTTATTTCTCGCACTACGACCATTAGTATAAAAAAAATTCAGAAAACCTCCCTTCTCTTTACTCCTCTTGTTCATTTCAGCTTTTCCACTATACCTATTGCTGTCCTTGTCACCTAGTGCCACTGACTTTCCAATATCCACCTTATTCTGCCTATTACTAGTTCCCCTAAAATTCATAGCATTACTACACTGGGACATCACTGTTTTTCCCCCATAACCCATACCACTAACTTTATCTAGTTTAAAGCCCTAACAGCTCCCTCCACTGCAGTTGCCAGTGCCCCCACCCCAGACCTAGATAAGTGAACCCCATCCCTGGCATACATGTCATTTCTGCCATAGAAGAGGTCCCAGTTGTCAATGAATGTTACTGCATTTTCCTTACAGTATTTGTCCAGCCAGCAATTGACACCAATTGCCCTGGACAACCATTCATTTTCAACTCCTCTCTTTGGCAAAATACCACATATGACAGGGTTCCCAACCTTCTTCCTAATTCTGTCTATTGCTGACCTATTGTTGCTAAACAGCTCCTCACTCCTACGCCTGCCAACATCGTTGCCTCCAGCACTGAGACAGATAATAGGATTGCTCCCATTACCTCTCATGATGCCATCCAGACGGCTAACAATATCCTTCATCCCAGCCCCAGGATAACACACCCTCTGCCTCCTATTCCTATCCTTAAGACAAAATTCCCTATCCATAAACCTAATCTGACTGTCCCCATCTAAAGCAATGTTCTTACCTCGACTGGCGGTGTGCATGACGTTCTCGACGGTCTTTGTAGAGATGGTCTTCGCTGGGATGTCTTCACATTCGTCTGATAACAAGGAAAAAGAGTTCCTGGTTTTCACAGCAGTCTCCTGGACCTTCTTCAACTTTGTATTTGGTTGGGTTAAATTCGAGGAACCAGTTGCTAGACCAGGCTTCCAGTCTCTCCCGGTATCTTTGTAGTCATGTCTGATCCTCATCCGATTTAATTCTCCTCATTATCTGCAAACAGGAACACTTCTGAGTCTTTACCTTCCATTATGACATTCACATATACTGGCCCTAGGACTGACCCCTGTGAAACCCCGCTCATCACAGGCGCTCACTCTGACTCCTCGTCACGTAACATGACTCGTTGTTGCCTCCCTGTCAGGTATTCTCTGATCAATTGCAGTGCTTTTTCTGTTATGCATGACTGATCCTCTAGCTTTTGCACAAACTTCTTGTGCTTAACTGTGTAGAAAGCCTTCTTGCAGTCCAAGAAGATGTGTCAGTAGTGTTACTGTGTACTGTGTAATATGCTTTGATAATCCCAGCTACTTTATACACAGGCTCCTTCCAGTTGTGACGTAACGAGACCCATCACATGTGAGGGGTATCGTGACGTCACAACTAGAAGGGAGCCTATCTATAAAGGAGCTGGCATTACCTAAGTATACTACACAGTACACAGTAACACTACTGACAGATGCAATCAACTCATCCCTCTCTCTCGTGTCTTACTTCCATTACCTTGTCATAAAACTCCAGTAGGTTTGTGACAGAGGATTTCCCTTCCCTGAAACCGTGCTGGTTGTCGTCTATAAGCTAATTACTTTCTTCGTGCTCCACCACTTTCCTCCTGATAATCTTCACCATGACTTTGCATGTTATACACGTCAGTGACTGATCTGTAGTTTAATGCCTCGTGTCTGTCTCCTTCTACTACATTTTCCACCTTCCATACCTCAGGTAGCTGATTGTGTTGAAGACTTTTGCTAATGGCACACATATCATCTCTGCTTCCTCTCTAAGGACCTATCGGAGAGATGTTGTTCAGTCCCACTGCCTTTGAAGTATCAAGTTCACCTCCTCCTCGGTTTTGTGTATTTCATCCAGCACTTGTTGGTGTACCCCCTATTCTGACGTCCTGGACTTCTTCCTGTCTACACTGTTAATACTTCTTTAAATCTTATGTTGATCTCCTCACATACTTCTTAAAGGTTTCTTGTGAACTTCCCACCTTCCTTCCTCAGCCTGATTACTTGGTCTTTGACTGTTGTTTTCTTCCTGATGTGTATACAACAGCTTCGGGTCAAATTTGACTTTCGATGCTATGTCATTTTCGTGTGTGTGTGTGAGTGTGTACTCACTATTTTGTGCTCATCTTTTTGTGGTTGCAGGGGTCGGGTTATAGCTCCTGGTCCAGTCTCTTCAGTGATCGCTACTAGGTCCTCTCTCTCTCTCCCTGCTCCATGAGCTTTTTCAAACTTCGTGTTAAAACTATGTATGGTTGCTGCCTCCACTACGTCACTTGCCAGACTATTCAACTTCCTGACAACTCTGTTACTAAAGAAATACTTCTTAACATCTCTTTGACTCATCTGAGTCTTCAACTTCCAAATGTGACCCTTTGTTTCTGTTTCCCATCTCTGGAACATCCTGTCTCTGTCTGTCTTATCAACTCCTCGCAGTATTTTGTATGTCGTTATCATGTCTCCCCTAAACTTCCTGTCCTCCAGTGTCGTCTCTCCAATTTCCCTTAACTTTTCTTCGTAGGACATTCCCCTTAGCTCTGGAACTAGTCATGTTGCAAACATTTGCACTTTCTCTAATATCTTGACGTGCTTGACCAGATGTGGGTTCCAAACTGGTACTGCATAATCCAGTATGGGTCTGACGTACACGGTGTACAGAGTTTTGAAGGATTCCTTACTGAGGTATCGGAATGCTATTCTCAGGTTTGTCAGGCCCCCATATGCTGCAGCAGTTATCTGGTTGATGTGCACCTCAGGAGATGTGCACATCATCTGCAAACAGGGACACTTCTGAGTCTATCCCTTCCGTCATGTCATTCACATATATCAAAAATAGCACTGGTCCTAGGACTGACCCCTGTGGAACCCCACTCGTCACAGGCGCCCACTCTGACATCTCGTCAGGTACCATGACTCACTGTTGCCTCCCTGTGACGTATTCTCTGATCCATTGCAGTGCCCTTCTCTTCTGAGGAACTGTGTCGAAGGCATTCTTGCGATCCAAGAAAATGCAACCTACCACTCCCCTCTCCTCGTGTCTTACTACTGTTAACTTGTCATAAAACTCCAATAAGTTTGTGACACAGGATTTTCCTTCACAGAATCCGTGCTGGTTGTCGTTCATAAGCTTGTTCCGTTCTAGGTGCTCCACCACTCTCCTCCTGATAATCTTCTCAATGACTTTGCATACTATACATGTCAGTGACACTGGTCTGTAGTTTAGTGCCTCGTGTCTGCCTCTTTCTTAAAAATGGGGACATCATTTGCCGTCTTCCATACCTCAGGTAGTTGCCTAGTTTCAATGGATGTGTTGAAAATTGCTGTTAATGGCACATAGCGTTTCTGCTCCCTCTCTAAGGACCCATGGAGAGATGTTTTCCGGTCCCAACGCCTTTGAGGTATCAAGTTCATTTAGCGGCTTCTTCACCACCTCTTCGGTTGTGTGTATCTCATCCAGCACTTGTTGGTATATCCCTTGTTGGTGTACCTCCTGTTCTGACTTCCCGGAGTCCTTTGTGTCTCTGTAAATACTTCCTTAAATGTCTTATTGAGCTTCTCACATACTTTTGGTCATTTCTTGTGAGCTCCCACCGTCTTTCCTCAGCCTGATTACCTGGTCCTTGACTGTTGCCTTCCTCCTGATGTGGCTATACAACAGCTTTGGGTCAGACATGACTTTTGATGCTATGTCGTTTATGTGGAAATAAATGGTATAAAATACCAACACAATGGAAAAATAAACACATAAGCAGTATAATGTTTGTGACTTGATAAAGCCCACTGTATGGGCGAGATGTTGTCAATAAAGGATCACATTATACTGCTTATGTGTTTATTTTTCCTTATCTGTTCATACTCGTTTCTAGATCTTCGACTAATCTCTTATTTTCCTGGGTCCTTACTCTTCTGTACTTTTTCCATTCTCTAGCGCACTTAGTTTTGCCTCCACACACCTTTTGGTAAACCAAGGGCTCGTTCTGGTCTTCCCATTATATCTGTTGCTCTTGGGAACAAACCTCTACTCTGACTCCCTGCATTTTGTTGTCACGTAATCCATCATTCTCTTTCCCACTAAACCTCCTGCAGGAAGTCCTCATACCTGTGTTTACACCTCTTTTATAGTTTGGCTTCTCCATCCTATTCCTGCTACCCTCTCCACTTGTAACTCTACTATGTATTCAATGCTCAGAACCACGTGATCACTAGCTCCAAGTGGCATTTCTTATATGATGTCCTCGATGTCGAAGGTACTCAGGATGAATACGAGGTCCAGTCTTGCTGGTTCATCCTAACCTCTCTCTCTCTCTGGTAGTGTCCCTAACATGTTGATGCATGAGGTTTCCAGTACCACATCCATCATCTTGGCTCTCTGTGTTTCGGGGCCCCCATGTGGCTCCAGGTTTTCCAAATCAACCTCCTTGTGATTAAAATCACCCATAACTAGTAACTTTGCTCTACCCGTGTGACCTCTTATGTCCACCTCAGCTAGTGTGTCCACAATTGTTCTCTTCATATTCTTCCCTTTTCCTCCTGCAGTTCTGTGGCGGGTTGTACATCACTGTAATGACTACCTTATGTACCCCAGACTGAATTGTTCCTTTCTATGTAGTTTCTTTCGCTCATTTCGTCCATTCCTTCCATTTCCTCAAATCCTCATTGATTTTTAATGAGCAGTTCAATTCCTCCTCCCCTCTGCTCTCTCTGTCTCTCCTCAGGATCTGATATCCAGGTGGGAAGATTGCATCTGTTATCATTCAAGTGAGTTTTGTTTCTGTGAGTGCTATGATGTCTGGGGACATGTGTGTACTCACCTAATTGTACTCACCTAATTGTAGGTTGCAGGGGTCGAGACTTGCTCTGGCCCCGCCTCTTCACTGATCGCTACTGGGTCCTCTCTCTCCCTGCTCCATGAGCTTTATCATACTTCGTCTTAAAGCTATGTATGGTTCCTGCCTGTACTACGTCACTTGCTAGACTATTCCACTGCCTGTGTGTGTGTGTGTGTGTGCATGTACTCACCTAGTTGTACTCACCTAGTTGTGGTTGCAGGGGTCCAGTCATAGCTCCTGGCCCCGCCTCTTCACTGGTCACTACTGGGTCACTCTTCCTGCTCCATGAGCTTTATCTCTTCTTAAAGCTATGTATGAATCCTGCCTCCACTACATCACTTCCCAGACTGTTCCACTTCCTGACAACTCTGTGACTGAAGAAATACTTCCTAACGTTCCTGTGGTTCATCTGAGTCTTCAACTTCCAACTGTGACCTCTTGTTGCTGTGTCCCATCCCTGGAACATCCTGTCTCTGTCTACCTTGTTAATTCCTCTAAGTGTTTTATATGTCGTTATCATATCCCCCCTATCTCTCCTGTCCTCCAGTGTCGTCAGATTGATTTCCCTTAACCTCTCCTCGTAGGGCATTCCCCTTAGCTCCTGGACTAGTGTTGCACTTTCTCTAGTTTCCTTAAGTGTTTGGCTAGGTGTGGGTACAAACTAGTGAAGCATACTCCAATATAGGCCTAACGTACACAGCGTACAGGGTCCTGAATGATTCCTTATTCAGATGTCGGAATGCTGTACTCAGGTTTTCTAGGCGCCCGTATGCTGCAGCATTTATTTGGTTGATGTGCGCCTCAGGAGATGTGCCTGGTGTTATACTCACCCCAAGATCCTTTTCCTTGAGTAAGGTTTGTAATCTCTGGCCCCTTAGACTATTCTCCGTCTGCGTTCTTCTTTGCCCTTTCCCAATCTTCATGACTTTGCACTTGGTGGGGTTGAACTCCAGGAGCCAGTTGCTGTATGTGTGTATGTGTGTACTCACCTAATTGTAGTTGCAGGGGTCGATACTTAGCTCCTGACCCCGCCTCTTCACTGACGGCTACTAGGTCTCTCTCTCCCTGTGTGTGTGTGTGTGTGTGATTTCTGACCGTCATTGCCACCTTTAGTGCTCTTTCCTTCTCATTGTTTGGTAGCTCTATGGAAATAAGGCATTTTTTATCCCTGTAAGTTTTGTCGTCTTTATAGCTATTATATTTGTTACGTGGCTACAAAGGATGATTGGACGGAAGAGGAATGAAGGGCAGAGAGGAGGAAATGAAAAATGAGGCGGAAGGAAACACGAAACTTGACACATATTGTAGAACGGGTGGAGTTGCTCAGCCCTCACCTGACGCCGGTGTATAAGCGCCAAACTTCATGCCTGTTCTTCATAGTGTTGAAGACACGGTGCTCTTCACCAACTCCAAGGCTGATGGACTGATTACCTCATATTTTGTATATAATATATTACCATGGTTTTTAAAGGGGTGGACCGATAAGCCAGCGGAAGGCCTCGGTCAGATGACCAAAAGCTTCAGCTGCTGCTAGTCATCATCTAAGACCCGCGTCAGGAAACACTTGTTCTGTTTCCTGACAAACATTACCTAAACTAACTTTTTGTATACAATTCTACATTCTTCACATTATGTCCCTGTATGGTATTGAAAAACAACTGACTGTTGAAATGTCTACAAATATAGATACCCAGATATTGCACATGTGTCTAGTTCTTTCTATTACTCTTTGACTCAATTAACCCTATCAATTTCTCTGAGAATAATATATTAACGTTGTAATCATGTCCACAATTGTCCCCCTTCCTTTCAGGGTAACGTTCAATGATTAATTCTCTCTAGATTATGTATTCTTAATATACTTTTAAAGCTTAGCATCTTTTAAAACCTTATGAACATAATCTGTCTGGCACTCATAGCTGGTGCAGCAATTATCTGAGGGGCACAACTTACTGGACAATGGGTATAGAGAACTGAAATATTGTTTGGTTAGATTTCAGAAGAATTCGTTGCGAGTTCTTAGTCTGGCACTGGAAGCCTGGCACTGGTAGCCTGGCACTGGTAGCCTGGCACTGGTAACCCAAGTCATACATGTTAGATGTGATATATATTTTGTGATCGTTTTCTTTTCGTCGACATCTCTGCTTCTTATTTTACCTTGATAATACGTGACTTATAGAAAATAGCAAATAGTTAGAATATACAAATCCCACAAGCCGCGTTTTAACCCACACATCTTAACAAGGTACAATTATTTATGTTTGAGCTTCCATTTTCCGTTTTAAGATTTATTATATTCTGAGAGTGGAAAAAAATCTGGAATATTGGTAAACGCTAGACATTGTAAATGGAAATCATTTGCATAAGAAGGAGTGCAACGTTCATATCCCTAGAGATCACCCTTAGTCCTTGACATCCACGCTTTCACCCAACACCACACCACGTTCTCCATCCTCCACCTACCACCACGTTCCTCCCATCTCCCTACACCATCCCACGTTCCTCCCATCCTCCACCTAACACCACACCACGTTCCTCCCATCCTCCACCTAACACCACACCACGTTCCTCCCATCCTCCACTAACACCACACCACGTTCTCCCATCCTCCCCAAATACCACGCCCACCATCCCCTCACACCAGTCTCCACCACACCCACGCCCACACTACACCAGACCCCTCCACGCCCCACCCCACTAACCACGCCCCACATCAAACACCAGACCCCCACTCCACGCCCCACAACTAACACCAGATCTCCATTCCACGCCCCATAACTAACACTAGACCCCCACTCCACGCCCCACACCTAACACCAGACCCCCACTCCACGCCCCACAACTAACACCAGACCCCACGCCCCACAACTAACACCACCCACGCCACAACTCATCCAGATCCCACCCCACAACTAAACCTGACCCACTACGCCCCAAAACTTACACCAGACCCCCACTCACGCCCCATAACTAACACTGACCAACTCCCGCCCCACATCAAACACCAGACCCCCACCACGCCCCACAACTAACACCACCACGCCCCACAACTAACACCAGATCCACACCCCACCAAAACCAGATCCCACACCCCACACTGAGCAACCATCCAGCACCTCCGAGGCTCCTACTGTAATCTGCCCACTAACTGCTGCAAACTTTCAGCCAACCACCATACACCCCTCCCACTGCTGAAACCCGCTGTCACACTACCCCACCAGCACACTACCCCACCAGCACATACCCCCACCAGCACACTACCCCCACCAGCACACTACCCCACCAGCACCTACCCCACCACCACACTACCCACCAGCACACTACCCCACCAGCACACTACCCCTACCAGCACACTACCCCCACCAGCACACTACCCCCACCAGCACACTACCCCCACCACACATACCCCACCACACACTACCCCACCACACACTACCCCACCACCACACTACCCCTACCAGCACACTCCCCTACCAGTACACTACCCCTACCAGCACACTACCCCCACCAGCACACTACCCCACCAGCACACAACCCCACCAGCACACTATCCCCACCAGCACACTATCCCTACCAGACACTACCCCCACCACACACTACCCCACCAGCAACACCCCCACCAGCACAAACCCCACCAGCACACTACCCCACCAGCACACTACCCCCACCAGACACTACCCCACCAGTGCACTACCCCTACCAGCAAACTACCCCACCAGCACACTACCCCACCAGCCACTACCCCACCACTACCCCCACCAGCAACTACCCCACCAGCCACTACCCCACCAACCATCCCCACCAACAATAGCCCCACCAGACCACTCCCTCCAACTACCCTCTGCCAATGCCCCTACCACCTACTACCACTCAGAACCACCAGCCTCCCACCCACAACCCATCTCCAACAATCAATAGTCCCCCACCAACCACTCGCCATCCACACTATCCGCTTCTCCATTCTCCCATCTACCACCTACATTACCACTACCACCCACCCTGCAACTACCACCTACCCTGCAGCTACCACCTGCTCTCCAGTTTCCATCCATCCATCAATTATCACCGACCCTGCAACTATAACTCACCCTCCTGCAACTACCACCTGCCCTTCAACTACACCTGCCCTTCAACTACACCTGACCTTCAACTACACCTGACCTTCAACTACACCTGACCTTCAACTACACCTGACGTTGAACAACTTCTGACCATCCAACTACACCTGACCTTCAACTGCACCTGACCTTCAACTACACCTGACCTTCAACAACACCTGACCTTCACTACACCTGACCATCATCTACAACCCGCCTTTCAGCTATCACCAACTTTCTGTCAGACATCTGAAAATATACCCAAAAATATGAAAACTCTCACATTCGACTCTCATCAATTTTTCTATTTTATAAATTTAAGAAAAATTATTAGTAGTTTTCATTATTACTCTAAATATTATTGAATTACTGTACACTGAAACTACCACTTGATGTTAATTGTCACTGAACCTGCAGATAAATATTCAGTATGTGAGTTTCATGTGATCTTGCATAATTATGTGAATTTATGTTACCTTATGTGACCTCTCTGAAGGACACTCCGGTCGCTTAATTTTAAAATTCACTGAATGTCTGTTATTCTAGAATCAATATTGAAAAAAGGGTAAAGTTTAAAATTTAGCGACTCTCTAGATACGATCCAGGACTGATTTTTTAAAACAGTTTGTGATAGAACCAACTAGAAGAACATGCGTTACGTGGTTCTTATCAACAAGGAATCACCAATTAATTATCTTGAGGTTAATGATGAGCTGAGAGAAAGTGATCACAAATCACTGTTTCACTATATATTGGAATTACCTTAATAATTACAACTAAATCAATATCCCTGACTTCTAATTGGCTGATTTCTGGGTTGTGGAACTGGTGTGACCTGACTGATCATTATCCTTTAAGTCAGACAGGCAGTCATAGTTGACAATATAACATTTTTCAAAGCATAGTTCAAGCCGCCCAGGAAATTAGCCTAAAAAGATAAACAATACATTAAAAAATTTCATAGGTCAAAAGAGAAGTATTTAAAGGCGAATTAAAAGGTGAGAGGGGAACTTAAGAAATCAATATATTAAATTAAAAAGATAAATAAAAAAGGAATTAAATAGACCAAAAGGGATTACAAGTTGCAAGGGATTCGATGATTAACCCAAAATGTTTCTTTCAGCTATATAGAGAAAGAATAAGGAGACGGTAAGTGCACTTATAAGTTGCTCGGGTCAGCTCACTGAAGAGTGACAAAGAAATGTGTACAATCTTTAAAATTATTTCCTCTCAGTTTTTTACAAAGGAAGATACTAAAGAACTTCCAAAAATAATAATTTATGTCGATCAGGACAAAAATAATATGTGCAGGACTCAGTCACTAGTGACATGGTTTTCTAACAAATAGATTAATTAAAACCTAACACATATCTGTCCTAATGAACTGTTGTAAAGGCTTTTAAAGGAATCTAAGGAAGAACTAAGCAAATGATTGGCTAGTCTTTTCAAAATATCACAACAAACTAGCATAGTGCCATTTAAGTGGAAAGTGGCAAATGTGATACTAACTCCAAAGAAGGAGACAGGTCCCTTGCTTCGAATTATAGACCAATTAGCTTAACCTCCATTGAGGGATAATTGATGAAATCAGTACTTGCTGAAGGTATTCGAAGTTACTTTGAAAGACATAAATTGATTGTTGAATCTCAGGACAGCTTTACAAAGGAGCGTTCCTGCATTACGAATTTGATATTTTTCAGTAAAGAATTTGACGATGTAAATCATATTGATATTGTAGATATGGACTTAAGTAAGGCTTTTGATAGAGTTGAGGAAAATAGAGGCACACGGAAATGTAGGAATTTTTTTTCTGGATAAAGACTTGGTTGACAGATACGCAATAGAGAGTTTGTATAAATGTGGAGAAATCAGAGTGGGGACGTGTCACAAAGGTGTTCCACAGGGATCAGTGTTGGGTCCTTTGTTGCTCACAATATACATAAACGACATAGATGAGGGAATAAATAGCGACATTAGCAAGTTTGCCTATAACATCAAAATAGGCCGTCGAATTAATTCTGACGAAAACACTAGAGACCTACAGGAAGATCTGAATGCAGTGGTTGGAGAAGTGGCAAATGCTGTTTAATATAGACAGATATAAAGTTATAAGCTAGGAAAAGAAAATAACAATGGCGCTTATCAATTAAATAATGTAGATCTTAATCACTCTGAATGTGCACAATATTTAGGAGTTCTGGTTAACGGTAATCTAAAACCAAGACAACAGTGCGTAAGTGTTCACAATAAAGCAAATAGAATTCTTGGCTTTGAATCAAGGAGTGTAAATAACAGGAGCCCTCAGATTATTCCTCAGCTCTTTATATCGTTGGTTAGGTCTCATTTAGATCATGCTACATAGTCCTGGTCACCGTATTACAAAATGGACATAAATGCCCAGGAAAACATACAGAGAAGGATAACAAAATTAATCCCATGTATCAGAAATATATCCTATGAGGACAACCTAAGGGCACTGAATTTGCATTCCATAGAAAAGCATAGAATTAGAGAGGAATAAAGAAAAGGGATGTAAAGTTACGTGCTAAAAATATCTATCCAAGACAGGACTAGCAGAAATGTGTTCAAGATGAAAAATAGATTTAGAAAAGAATGGTTTTCTAATAGAGTTGCTGACGAGTTGAACAAACTTCTGAGTAGCGTAACTGAAGTTAAAAAATAGGTTAGACAAGTACATAAATGGGTGTGGGTGGGTGTGAGTAGGGCCTACTTAGCTTGAACCTGTAGGCCTGCTCTTCCTCCTTGGGTGCAACTTGAACCTGTCTAGCCTGGGCCAGTAGACCTGCTGTAGTGTTCCTTCTTTCTTATGTTCTTATGATACAATTCCTGACCACTATATATAATCAGATAATGTATTTGCTTAAAGTAATAATTAATACATCTAGTTTCATATTAATATTTGGTAATTATTCTTCTGAATCTAATGAATTACAATTTATATCGTATACTCTTATACTAATAAATGAAGTCCAGCGTCTCTGTTATTAAGACCAACAAACGGACAGGATAAAGTAACTCGCCCTTCATAACCCCAGGTAACCCCGCCTCCTCCTGCTTCAACTCACCTGTTTACACCTTATAAGCTACTTCTCAGCGCATATGTTTTACTTTTCTCAAGACTGATGGACTGGACACATCCACTCAAGAATCCCAAATGTTGCAAGTGTCTAATTCTTCAAGTTAGCTCGTACTCCTGGCAAGAGAAGATCAGAATATATGTATAACATCAGTTTGCAACTTCAGACTTATCATAGTGATTTTCTTCCAACCACTTCAGCTCTTCCCATCAAACTGAAGATCTTGGTGGTCTTCCTGATGTTACTAGTTCACAGCCTCACTTTACATCTCCTCCTCCGAATATCTATGATCAGAGGAGATAAATGATTGCTAGAAGATAAACTGGATTGTGTCACTTTTACTCAACTGGGAAAGTAGGACCTGACTCTATTGAGTGTAAGGTTGCAATATGTTATCGTCACTCAAATTCATCTCTAATATTGTTAAGAAAGAATGACCTTCCTGTATCAGATAACATCTACATTCATGTAGATGCCTTCTTTAAGCCATTAGGGAATGTTGTTGAAGTGCCTATACACAAAATAGAGGTGCGTCTTGAACACTCCATCAGTCTCTAAACACGTATGTAGAAGGTCTGCCAGCTGATACAGCTACTGACATTAAATCTCTTCTACTTGAGTTCACCTGGCTCTTCCATGACGTTCCTCGGCGTTGTTCTCTAGATGAACACTTTGGTCATCAGGGTCTCACACCTATCAAGCAAGAACCCTACAGAATGAGTCCAGTTAAATAAAAGGTGGTACAAAAAGAAATCAAATTTCATTTAGAACATGACCTAATTCCAATGGGCGTTACCATGTATAATGATACCTAAACCTAATGGTTCTTATAGGATGTGCAATGGTGACAGTTATCTTCAGCCAAGATAGATGATATAATAGACTGGATCTCAGGAACCACCTATGATAGATGATATAATAGACTGGATCTCAGGAACCACCTATGATAGATGATATAATAGACTGGATCTCAGGAACCACCTATGATAGATGATATAATAGACTGGATCTCAGGAACCACCTATGATAGATGATATAATAGACTGGATCTCAGGAACCACCTAAGATAGATGATATAATAGACTGGATCTCAGGAACCACCTATGATAGATGATATAATAGACTGGATCTCAGGAACCACCTATGATAGATGATATAATAGACTGGATCTCAGGAACCACCTATGATAGATGATATAATAGACTGGATCTCAGGAACCACCTATGATAGATGATATAATAGACTGGATCTCAGGAACCACCTATGATAGATGATATAATAGACTGGATCTCAGGAACCACCTATGATAGATGATATAATAGACTGGATCTCAGGAACCACCTATGATAGATGATATAATAGACTGGATCTCAGGAACCACCTATGATAGATGATATAATAGACTGGATCTCAGGAACCACCTAAGATAGATGATATAATAGACTGGATCTCAGGAACCACCTATGATAGATGATATAATAGACTGGATCTCAGGAACCACCTAAGATAGATGATATAATAGACTGGATCTCAGGAACCACCTATGATAGACATCTGGACCAACTTCATGGGTACTATCACGGGTAACTTACTCCTCGAACACAAAATAAAATGTCAATATCCACCAAATAAAACAGCCTTTAAGTATCTTTTGACCTCCTTTCGATTTAAGAATAAACCAACTTCATTCCAAAGCAGGAAGGAGTGAAGTGTACCTGGATTCTCTAGTGATGTACAGCAATGATTGTAAACAGCATCTAGTTTGTCTGTAGACTCTTTTTGACCATGTATCATTTCATATTCAGTCAGTCAAATTACACGTTTGGACAACCTTAAATAACATCATCAGCCAGGGTTATAAAGAGCCTGTCAAGACAAAGATAAAAGCCATTACTCAATTTCCAGTTCGTAGAGACAGGAAAGGAGTGCAACACTTTCTTGGTGTGGCAGGACACCATCATATATTTTGACCCTACTTTTCTAAGATAACAGCACCTCTCGCTAAGCTTACTAGTAATAAGGTGAAGTTTAAATAGTCGGACGCTTGTAAATTGGCATTCCAGAATATCGGAAGGTTGTTCACCTTGGCTTCCATCACAGAGCCTTCATTCCTCAATAGCTTTAAGCTGCCCTTCTACAAAACAAGGCTGAAACCATCCGATTTTTTTTATAATAATTAATAATAATAATAATAATAATAATAATAATAATAATAATAATAATAATAATAATAATAATATTTTTAATTACTACAAGTACATTTACATGGTATACAGACCTAGCTGACATCAATGACATACTACTATGTAGAAAGCCGCTTGTTATGCTGAGCATTTCGGGCAAATTTGGTCAGTTTTGTCCCACACCAGTCGACTAACACTCAGGTACCCATTTTACAATGATGGGTGAACAAGGACAGCAGGTGTCTTATGGAAACACGTCCCTATTTTTTTGTGTGAATTGAGTGCGCTAGTGATCGAGCTACGGGACACCAAGAGAACTATACCACCTTTGAGAAGGAGACTTTAGCTTTGGAATACTTCGTTGTCTGGGCAACTCGCCTTATATTATTAATTTTGCCAGTGACCATAACCCACTGACTTTCATTAAGAGTATGAAATGTAAGGGTGATAAATTTATGAGGCTGGGCTTTATGTGTGCAGCCTTTAATATTAGCATAACACACATAAAGGTTCCCTTGTCTAGGCATTAATTTTTATGGAAAATAGCTTACGTTCGCATATGTTATGCTTTAAATTAAAGTATCTTAACACAAAGAAAATTAAGGACCACATAATCGATGTCATTGTTGAAGTGATATTAATTCGGCATAAATGTATGTACTTAACCCTTTCACAGTTGTGCTTGTGTTGTGCGTTTCCGACCTCTACAGTCGAGGGTGACAGTAGATGTACAATGATGTACACTGAAGATGTGCAGTCGCCACAGATTGAACAGTATCAACTTGGGACATATCCACTAACCAAATGCACATCTCCACTGGATTTGTCCTGACATTCCTACATTTCTACGATCTTAAGAGCCCAGCAGATTCTTTACAGACTTACCTACTGTTTGTATGGCTTGGCTCAAAGGTACCAGACATCAGAATAGCTCTAGGGCTTGAGAGTATCTTTTTCTTGATACACACTTGATGTATTCATCACATGAATACAGGTCAGTCTTTTTTGACTGATAGGGAAAAGTCACTAAAGGAAAGACACATAAAGAGAGAACTATATACAAAATATTGGAGAGAAAACAATATTGGAGGTGGAGTCTCATGTAGACACATGAGAAGACAGATATTAGTGCACAAACTGCATAATAAACCAAAGAACAATATATTTTTCAGATGTACACATATTTTAAATTATCTTGCTATCATTATTATTAGTATAATGAGGACTACTATTCTATTAATCTTATAAGTTTTGAATGCGTATAAATCCTGAATCTGCACTCTCTAGAAAGGCGTAGAATTAAGGGGAATATGATTGATTCAGGAAGGATATAGGAAAGCACTGGTTTGGTAATAGAGTTGTGGATGAGTGGAACAAACTCCCGAGTACCGTCATAGAAGCTAAGATGTTGTGTAGTTTTAAAAATAGGTTGGATAAATACATAACTAGGTTTGTGCTACTAGGTCAGATGCCGTTCTCCTCCCTTAATGTGACTGACCTGACTAGGTTAAGGCATTGGCTTAAGCCGGTGGGAGAATTGGACCTGCCTCGCATGGGCCAGTAGGCCTGCTGCAATGTTCCTTTTTTCTTATGTTCTTATTACCTCATGGCCTTCAATTGCAACCTGCACTTCAACTACAACCTACCCTTCTATTACCACCTTCCCCTCAACTACCACCTTCCATTTAAATGCAACCTACCCTTAAAGCCATCACCTGTCCTCTAACTACCACCCAGCCTTCATCTACCACCTGCCCTTCAACTACATTCTACTCTTTAATTACCATCTGCCCTTCAACTAACACCAGACCTTTATCTACCACTCTCCCATCACCTAACACCTGCTCTGGAAGTAACACCACCTTACAGCCCAACCTGACCTTCACATACCACCAGCTCTTCAACTATCACACACCCTTCACTATCACACACCCTTCAACTATCACACACCCTTCAGCTATCACACACCCTTCAGCTATCACACACCCTTCAGCTATCACACACCCTTCAGCTATCACACACCCTTCAGCTATCACACACCCTTCAGCTATCACACACCCTTCAGCTATCACACACCCTTCAGCTATCACACACCTTCACTATACACACCCTTCAGCTATCACAACACCCTTCAACTATCACACACCCTTCAACTATACACTCACACACCCTTCAGCTATCACCTACTTAACACCTTCAACTATCACACACCCTTCAACTATCACACACCTCTTCAGCTATCACACACCTTCAACTATCACACACCTCTTCACTATCACCACTACACCCTTCAACTATCACACACTCTTCAACTATCACACACCTTCAACTATCACACACCCTTCAACTATCACACACCCTTCAGCTATCACACACCCTTCAACTATCACACACCCTTCAGCTATCACACACCCTTCAACTATCACACACCCTTCAGCTATCACACACCCTTCAACTATCACACACCCTTCAACTATCACACTTCAACTATCCACACCCTTCAACTACACTCACTATCACACACCCTTCAACTATCACACACCCTTCAACTATCACACACCCTTCAACTATCACACACCCTTCAACTATCACACACCCTTCAACTATCACACACCCTTCAACTATCACACACCCTTCAACTATCACACACTCTTCAACTATCACACACCCTTCAACTATCACACACTCTTCAACTATCACACACCCTTCAACTATCACACACTCTTCAACTATCACACACTCTTCAACTATCACACACTCTTCAACTATCACACACTCTTCAACTATCACACACTCTTCAACTATCACACACTCTTCAACTATCACACACTCTTCAACTATCACACACTCTTCAACTATCACACACCCTTCAACTACCACTTGTCCATCAAACACCACTTACTATGCAACTTCATTCGCTGCTCAGCCTTGGCTGTGGCAGGTGCTCCTGACTGCTCACTTGTTGTGCTAAGGCAGTTGGTGTATTCATAGCAAGATGACAACACAGTTTCGAGAAGAGTGAATACTGTCACGTGGAACTCATAAATGGAGCCATTTATCCATCGAATGCTAATGTATTGCTGCCGGCTATCATTCGAGACAAATATGGCATTGCAAATGATGATATTTATGGCGTTGCGCTCAATGGCAGTGCAAGAATATTCATCAAATTGACGACTACCCAAGTTTATGAAGCACTCGTTGATAAGTTCGAGGACAAGTGTTTGCAAGTAAATGCTACAGTGGAAGTGAAGTTAAAAGATGTTTCCAAACAATACAAATGGATAAAGGTCAGAAATTTGCCATTTGAAGTGCAGGAACTGGATGTAAAGAATGCTTTCAAGCAATATGGAGAAATACATGCGGCTGTTATGGGTCGTTGGACTGATGGTTTATATGAAGGTGTACCTGAGGGATCATATAGCCTTAAAATGTCATTACGAAGAGAAATACCTTCATATGTAGTGTTACCAGAATTCAGAACACAAGTATATGTAACATATGCTGGTCAACAACGGACATGTCGTATATGTGACTCGTATGAGCATATGGCTGCTGCATGTAATAAACGACAAGGACGGCGTCTAGATGAGGAGCGTACGAGTAAGGACGGACATGAAGAATTGCGAATCTCAGGACGGTGTGGGGTGGCCCGAGATAGTAAAAGTAACACAGTCG
>WNWK01010911.1:0-67550 GCA_009830355.1 Cherax destructor
ATTTGATTGCCTAATTTTCCTAAAATTTTAAAAAAACTTGCGGGAAAAATTGGCCCCCAAAAGATCCCGACAAGTTTAAAAATATATGTAGTCAAGATGATGCCCCCGGGTGCTGATGCCAAAAGTGCACTCAGTCAATCTCGGTCCAATTTCGGGGCCATTGGCGAAAGGTCAATGACTTGGCTTCAAAAGCTGCTTTGAACCCATGCCAATTTGCCGAAAATGCTTAGGAAATAAAGGTTCTGATGATAAGCATACAAACTATTTGCCTTAAGTGTCTGCACACTGTAGGCAAAGCATGAAGAATCTTATCATCTTGTGATAAACAGATTAAGAATTGCTCAGCATGAGAGACTATAATTTTTTTCATGGAACATTGTCACAGGAAGCAACACCTGACTTACACTCAGATGAGCAACCAAGAATATTGATGCTTGGAATCATTGGTGGTCAGATCAAAGAAGGAGTACCACCAAAGTTGTCTTCCGATATGCAGCTTATAACTTATGGTCAACTAACTGTTGTGATATATTGGAAGAACTTTGCCACATTCACTCTTTGATCATAGAGTCGAGTAAATGGCGCAGTAATGGTGTCAGAGTATGTGCAGGCGACTTTTCCATAAACACTTTAACCTTATGTCTCAGCAACCAGCTTCGACTATGCTTACCTGACACCAATAGTGAACCTACCCTCATACTGGGAGATTTTTTAATGCCAGACAGATATGCTAACATATACCTGGGATAATAACACCATACCTGTCCAAATATAAATTTCTAAACATACATAATGTCTGCACAGGTATGTTCATTGACTTCACCACATATGGAGTATACTAGATCTGAAAAAAATGCCTGATTTACATATGCCATCACATGTACATACATCTGAAACATAGTTGATGATCTTCTATTCCATCACTTCCCAAGACTCATAACTGCCACCTTGATCCATTCAAGCAAACAAGAGCAAATATAGAAGGCATGAGGAATTATCTGTTCCACAGAGAAATCTCTTATTAATCACTTCACTGAAATGGTATAGGATTATGAGCCCACTGGCACACAAAAATTCACAAAAATGATGATCAATTACACACGTGACACTCAGCCCACAATATTATACTTGACCCAAAAGCCACGCAATCTAACACATGCAGTTGTGGGAGGATTGGTAAAGCATACCAACAATACTGTATGTAGAACCCCAGACTTTCTCAGAACATTCCAGCCAAAGCACAAAATGCAAGAAATAGAAAGCAAGAACTAGGCAACAGGAATGGGAACACCTGTTACTGATTAAACAGGTCTACCCTTAAGTTCTGGCATGAAAGGAGCAAATGCAAACAACTAGAAAGACTATGCAATGTTGTTTATCCCTTTCCACTTGAAAAAGCAAATGACCTCATAAATGACTGTCCAAAATCCAGGCATGAAAACCTGCCATCTCATATTATAACCTTAGAGAGTGCTTCAGAAGAAATGTTTGAACTGATTATGAGCCGGGGCAAAATATTACAGGAGTGATTGCCTCTTCACAGAGTATGAATTAGATAACGCATTAACTAGCGTCGATCAACTGCTCCTGGAGAGGATGCAGAAGGGAACCTATGATATTCTCAGAATCTGGCGCACGTGCCTAATAATCCTTGTTGGCACTGTATAATTGAAGCCACATTGAAGGAGTTCCTTCCTACTTCCCGTGACCAATAGGCCCACAGCTTATCCAAGCCCTAAACAGCCTGATGCTACATTTAGACCGACCTTAACTAGCTGTCTTTGCAAAATTTTTGGAACGCAAAGGATAATGTTTGGTGACTACCATAGAATCAGACACCAATCCTCCTATGGGTTCATGAAAGGTAAGAGGTGAATCTCATTTCCACCTTCTCACCACACACCTCTTACTAGTTTACCTACATTTCTGATCTAAAATCTGCATTTTGATATCGTAACAGAACTACAGCTTATACTATCATGAACTGAATAAATAATATTGGTGGTGGTCTTACTCACGGATAATGAGATATCGTCGTTAGAGACCCTCTGTCCTCTACCAAGGCTTCAGAAGCGAGTCTAGAAGAAATGTCCCTCTTTAGGCACCGCAGGGAGGAGTTCCTCTGTCCCACATGCTATTTAACATTCTGATTAATGCCCTCCTAATGCCTCTACCTGTCTCACCTAAACATATAGTTATAAGCTATGCTGATGAGCACTATGATCCATAAGCAACAGGCATAAAAAGATATTCCGTTTCTTAATGAAGTTCAAGCAATTTGCAATCGACTAGCCTCATAATATCTTCCTCTAAAACAAAGATATTAAATGCTGTGTAACGACATCCCCACCCATCATTAGCAGGGTGAAACTATTAGTTACGTTAAAACTTATAGATATCTGGGTGTAGATGTACTTTTACCAAATCTTTACTATACTACAACTAAATAAAAATGCAAAGATAGACTAAATGTTTTTAAAGCTGTTGCTGCTGGATACACCTCAACTATGGTGCTAATGTGAGAATTATGAGAATGCATGTACATAGCCCCATATTAGGTTTTTAATTGATTATGCTGCCCCATGTTGATATTAGCTAGAGAAAGTTCCTTCCTCCTGACCCTTGGAGTTAATGCAAAATGAAGTCTCAGAATTATTCTTAGCTGTCCCAAATCTACAAAGGTTCTTACAGGAAGGAGCTTTAGTATTCATTAGTATCAGTGATAGGATTATTGAGATTAACACTGTACCTGGTATTGAATGTTAAGAAATGAACTGGGACATCAGCCACAACAGAATCTTACTGCTAAATGACTAGAAGTAAATACTACAGATCTAAATGGATTAGAAACACAACACACAAGTTTTTACAACCTGCATGAATTAAATGTGAAAATGCTATATTTCACCTCCATAGAAGTGATGCAAGTGTCACATTATCATACTCTGTGTCCTCTCCCCAAGAAGCCCTTCCATTGCTATAACTCTTCAAACATCGTTAAAGCAACTGCTCAAGAAGAAATTTCGCCCATTGGTATAATGTTATCTGTTATATACACTGGATGGACTAAACAGAGTCTTCTACAGGGCTGCTGCATCTGCCTGGTTGCCACCTCCCGCTGGAACACACAATTTTTTTGAACTAGTATAAGAATTAACAATCAAGGTCACACCAAACTAACTGTTTGCAATCCTATACTAAAGCTAACTTATGACACTGAGCTTCGACTCTATCATCATTACTGATTCTATGTCATCATTTTCGAAGGCTCTTGACTCATATAATGACTCTAACGGCATGCTCATTGGAGAAGCCAGGTATAGATACTGCAATCTGGGACAAAGGAATTAAAGTACATTGCTATGATTCAGCCAATATTGATTATTCGATAAAGCGGATGTTAGCCAAGAAGAGCACTCATATGATAATGAATATAACTTGGTATATCTGTGTTCATATTAGAATAATATTAGGAGAGAAATACATAATGCAGAAATATATTATAGAAATGCAGTTAGAAGCTCAAGATAGACTATAACCACTATGATAACAAGAAGAATGTGAGATAAGTATGTTTATGGACAACTACACGAACACTGACTGATGTTGCAGGCTGCTGTGGCTTGAGGCTTGGCCACAAGTACTGACTGATGTTGTAGTGGGCCAGGCTCAGGCTTGGCTGTAAGGACTGACTGATGCTGTAGTGGCCAGGGCTTAGGCTTGCCAAGGCACGACTCATGATGTTGCAGTGGCCAGGCTTAGGCTTGGCCAGGCACTGGGCAGCCGAAGATACACAGATGATGCCAGGAATAGAGATCAAAAAACCAACAACATGTGATCACATGCATATCACTGTCTAATCACTATATGCTTAATTGCAAAATTTATTGAGGAATATAGAGATAGACAACATAATAACCAGGGCATGTAAAAAATATTTTTTTTATGAAATAAGATAACCCGATTGTAACAGATAATTAAAAATTTTGATATAAACCCAAAAAAGTTTCCCCCAATTTTCCCCCTTTGGGGGCCCCAGTTGGGGCCAAAAAGGCCCTTTTTGGGTTTTTTTTCCCCCTACCTTGCCCCCTTAAGTCCCCCAAAGGAAAAAGGATATGGGGTTGGGGAAAAAAAAAAACCCCAAAATTTTTGGGGGGGCCCCAAATTTTTTAAAATTTTTTAAAAACCCTTTTTGGGGTTTTAAAAAGGGGGAAAACCAAAAAGTTTTTGGGGGAAAAACAATTTTCCTTTTTTTTTAAAATTTTTGGGGATTAAAAATTTTTTCCGGGGGCCTTTTGGTTTTGGGGGTTTCCGGGGGGAAAATGGAGGGGGTTTTTTAAAACCTTTTAAGATCACTGGGGGGAATTTTTACCCTTAAAAATAAGGGGAATTCCAAACCTGGGGGGGAATTTGTACCCTTATAAGATCACTTTTGGGGGAAAAAGGGGAAAAAATTTTGGGGTTTTAAAACCCTTTTAAATTTAAAAAGGGGGGTTTCCAAACCTGGAGGAATGTACCTTATAAGATCACTGGGGGGAATTACCTTATAAGATCACTGGAGGAATGTACCTTATAAGATCACGGGAGGGAGGGCCCTTTTATAAGATCACCTGGAAGGAATTTTTACCTTAAAACCCCCAAAACCAAAAAAGGGAATGTAACCTTTATAAATTTGGGGGAAAAGTCCCTTTTTATAAACCCATTTTGGAGGTTGAAAACCTTTAAAGGGGATCCTGGAGGAATTTGGTTCCTTTTTTGATTACGGAAAGGAAATGTAGATAAGGATTCCCCTGGGGGAAAAATGTTCTTTTGTCAACCTAAAAGGGTTACCTTTAAAAGAAAACTGGGGGAAAAATTGTTCCTTATTAAGACCCCCCTTGGGGGGAATGAAAACCTTTTTTTTTAAATCCCCCCCTGGAAATTTTAATCCCCATAAAACATTTTTAATGTACCCTTTGTTTTCCACTTTTTTTTGGAAACCTTTGTTTTTTGGGGATTTTAACAAAGTTTTTCCACCGGGAGGGGTCCTTAAAAATCCGGGGATTTTTTTGGGCCCCCACTGGGGGGAATTTTCCCCCCTTAAAAGGGCCCCCACGGGAAAAGGGGGGTGTCCCCTTTTAAAAGGTTCCCACTGGAGGAATTTTATCTTAAAAGGCCCCCCACTGGAGGGGGTTCCCCCCTTCCCCCTTAAAAGGCCCCCCACTGGGGGGAATCCCCCCTTATTGGGGGATCCCCACTGGAGGGATCCCCCCTTATTGGGGGGACCCCCACTGGGGGGATCCCCCCTTATTGGGGGGACCCCCCCACTGGGGGGAACCCCCCTTATTGGGGGGACCCCCCACTGGAGGGTGGCCTTATTGGGGGGACCCCCCACTGGAGGAATCCCCCCTTATGTCAGGGAGGTCCCCCCTTATGTCAGGGGGGGTCCCCCCTTATTGGGGGGACCCCCCACTGGGGGGAATTTTCCCCCCCTTAAAAGGCCCCCCACTGGGGGGGTTCCCCCCTTATGGGGGATTCCCCCCCTGGAGGAATTGTCCCCCCATTGGGGGACCCCCCACTGGAGGGATCCCCCCCCTTAGGGGGGGCCCCCCCACTGGAGGGATCCCCCCTTATTGGGGGGACCCCCCACTGGGGGGTGGCGCCCCATTGGGGACCCCCCACTGGGGGGGGTTTCCCCCCTTATGTCAGGGGGGGCCCCCCCTTATGTCAGGGAGGGAGGGCCTTTAAAAGGCCCCCCACGGGCCGGGGGTTTTTAAGGTTCCCCTAGCCGAAGGGGGGCCGCCCCACGGGGGGGGGCGACGGGGGGGTGGTTTTTGGGAGGGGGGCCCGGGTTATTTTTTGAGGGGGGTTTACTGGGGGGTATTGACTGGAGGGACTTTCACTTGGGGGTGGGTGGCCCTCACCCCAATGTTATCCGGGGGACTTTTCCCCCGCTCGGGGGCTTCTCCCGGGGTTCCTCCCCCTACTTTGGGGGTTGGGGGTTACGGATACTGTTAGTGATAGGGCCCCCTTCACGCGGGGGCCCCCCCTCAGGAGGGAGGTCCCCCCGTGGGGTCTGCCCCTCCTGCCCCAAACACTGTTCCCCAAGGGGTTATCCTGGGGGAAATTCCCCCCAAAGGCTGGGGAAAAAATTTTTGCTTGGCTGCCCCCACTTCGGGGGCCCCTCCCTTCGAGGGTGGCGGTATGCTTGGCTTTTTCCCCCCTCTCTTTCCCCCTCCCCATTTTTCCCCCCCATCCCTTCCCCCACCTGAACTTTTCACGGGCCCATACCCCCCACTTTTCATGGCTGCCCCCTTCTGATTTCCCCCTATCTTCCTTCCCCTTTTTGGGGGAACTTCCCCTTTGGGGAGGTTAACCCGGGGGACTTGTCCCCTCCTGTGGGGGTGGTTTTAAAAATCCGGGTCGCCCCTTTGTCTTGGGCCCCCCCTGTCCCCCCTCACTGCTCGAGGGTAGGCTGCCCCCCTCACTGCTCGGGGGGTAGGCTGTCCCCCTCACTGCCCCCGAGGGTAGGCTGTCCCCCTCACTGCCCCGGGGGGTAGGCTGTCCCCCTCACTGCTCGAGGGTAGGCTGTCCCCCTCACTGCTCGAGGGTGGGCTGCCCCCCTCACTGCTCGAGGGTAGGCTGTCCCCCTCACTGCTCGAGGGAAAGGTTCCCCCTCACTGCTCGAGGGTAGGCTGCCCCCCTCACTGCTCCGGGGGGTGGGCTGTCCCCCTCACTGCTCGGGGGGGAAAGGCTGTCCCCCCCCTCCAACTCCCCCTCCCGAGGGTAGGCTGCCCCCCTCACTGCTCGAGGGTAGGCTGCCCCCCTCACTGCCCCGAGGGTAGGCTGCCCCCCCTCACTGCCCCGGGGAAAGGCTGCCCCCCTCACTGTTCGAGGGTGGGGCTGTCCCCTCACTGCTGGGAGGGTAGGCTGTCCCCTCACTGCTCGAGGGTAGGCTGTCCCCCTCACTGCTCCCCCCCGGGGGGGAAAGGGCTGTCCCCCTCACTGCTCGGGGGGTAGGCTGTCCCCCACTGCTGGGGGAGGCTGCCCCCCCACTGCTCGGGGGGTGGGCTGTCCCCCTCACTGCTCGAGGGGGGGCTGCCCCCCCACTGCTCGGGGGGTAGGCTGTCCCCCCTCCACTCCCCCTCCCGAGGGTAGGCTGCCCCCCTCACTGCCCCGGGGTGGGCTGTCCCCCTCACTGCTCGGGGGTAGGCTGTCCCCCTCACTGCTCGGGGGGTAGGCTGCCCCCCCTACTGCTCGGGGGGTAGGCTGCCCCCCTCACTGCTCGGGAGGGGGGCTGCCCCCTCACTGCCCCCGAGGGTGGGCTGTCCCCTCACTGCTCGGGGGTAGGCTGTCCCCCTCACTGCCCCGGGGGTAGGCTGTCCCCCTCGGGGCTCCCCGGGGTAGGCTGCCCCCCCACTGCTGGGGGGTGGGCTTCCCCCCCTATTTGCTCGGGGGTGGCTGCCCCCCTCACTCCCCCGAGGGGGCTGCCCCCCCCCCTCCCCCGAGGGTAAGGCTGTCCCCCTCACTGCTCGGGGGGGGGGGCTGTCCCCCCACTGCTCGAGGGGGGGCTGTCCCCCCCCCCGCCCCGGGGGTAGGCTGCCCCCCCCCCGCCCCCGGGGGGTAGGCTGCCCCCCCCTGCTGGGGGGTAGGCTTCGTTAGGGGCTGACCTTTAAAAGTAAAACCCAAAAGGGTTTCTAGGTCTCACCCCCAGGAAAGTTTTATTTTTTTAAGGTAATGTTGAGGTGTTGATGTACCTTCCCAGGCATCATGACACCATCGAGGGAAAGGGGTTCCAGACAACCTGAAATCTAATGGGAAATTCCAATGCATTTGCCCCAATTCCACTGTTGCACCGGTTGATTTTTTAAGCCCCAAGTTTGGTGCAGTTCGCCCCTCTCTTCTGGGGAAAAAATTACTTCAATTCCCCAAACCTGATTTTTTTTGGGGAAATTACAGACTCTGGGATTTCCCCCCTATTCCTCCTGAGGGTTACCGGGCTCAAAGGACTGTCTTTGTTGCAAGGATAATTTTTTTTTTTGAGGGACTGCCCCCCAAGAACAACTTATTGCGGGCCTAAATACCGATCCCCAGAAATTACAGTGCTTAAGGCATAAAAATTTTCACAGCCTTCCAGCAATCCTGCTCCCTTTTTTGGGGACCCCCCCCAAACTCCAGATGAACCCAAATTCTTGTGTCAACATGGATTTAAATACTCTGGTACCAGATCCCCCCCCCTGATAAAAATATCTCGGGAGAGATATGTCCATGTTATCCAATGTTTTAAATGCTATTTTTTTGGGGACATATTTCCCAAATAAATGAAAAAAAACAAACACGTGTTTGCAGTATATGCTCTGGTGAGCTTTTTTTTAAAAATTTTGGGGATAAAAAAAAAAACCCCAAAAAGGTGTCATTTGCCAGGGGAAACATCATGTTTTTTCCCCCCAAAACTGTCCTGCTGGGAAAAAGATGCTATTCAGAAAATTCTGAGGCCAAGAAACAGGAAATTTCCAAAACCCACTACCAAGCACCTCCAACAATGTCTAAAAGCATCTTTTCCCAAAACCCCCCCTGGATACGGTGGGCCTCCTCCAGCCACCTCTCCCTTTTTCCCCAAAGTTTGGACTACTCCCCCCCCCTCCCCCCTTTTTTCCCCCCTATTGTGTCTCTTTTTCCCCAGAGTAAAGCACCTCTACCTAAATCTCCTGGATCCGGGGGAGGCGGGGGGCCCCTCTTCTGTTCAGGGGGGGCCCCCAAAGGGGGGTTTGGGGGGGAAAAACAATGTTAAACTCTTTTCCCTCCATCTTCAATGACTTGTTAGTGGCTAATGGGTTTGCTCCCATAAATTTTCCCAAAAAGAATGTACAGTTGATTATGGACCCAACCTCCCCCAAGAAAAGGGGTATTTGCCCCCCACAACCCCCATACATAAAAAAACCCCTTTCCCTTTTATTTCCCACTACTAATGTTTTGGGGGAAAAACCTGTTTCGCCCGGTGCTTCAGTATTAACTACCAATGAACCTGCACCAGACATTGGGGTTTTAAAATAAACCCCAAATTTAAGCTGACCCTGTTATGCAAAGGGGCCCTTTACGTAATAGTTCTATGGATTGGACGAACTCTCATTTGGAGAAAACCCAAAGTTCCCCCCCTTTTGGGGGAATCTTTGAGGGCCCGTACATGGATGTACCACCCCTTTTTTCAATCAGAAGACTCTAATGATTCTTTAGATGTCTCCAATTGCAGTGAAGACGTAGACGTGATCGGAACGCAACAAACTATAAAACTACTCTTTTTTTCCCCGGGGTGAATCAAATGGGGGAAATATGGGCGGGGAAAGACGAAGCACTCGTAGTCGGGGGGCCGTATTAAAAAAACTCCATAATCATGCGAACAAGAAGCAATAATGGGAAAAAAAATTTTTGGGTTTAAAAAAAAACATTTCTTTAATTTTTCCCCCTTTGGGGGGTTGAATTTTTAACCATAACCCTGATATCATTCTTTAATGAGACAGCTGCAAGGGGAAAACCAACATATTAAGTTACGTGGGTATTATACTATAAAAAACCCCGGGGGGCCCTTCAGTGGAGGGCCCCCCCTAGTTAAAATAGGGCATGTTTTTGTCCCATTCATTTTGATGAGGACAACATTCTTGCTGTGGTTTAATTTTCCTCAATGGCCGGGGTTTAAAAGTTGCAATGCCTATTTCCCTCCTCGGGAGTCATATATAGCCTCTACCCCCTTTTCATGGGTTACTTAGTAGAAATGTTCCCACTCTCCTAGCTGGTGACTTTAATGCCCATCATCCTGCACTTTTCAACTGTGGGGTCAAATCAACGAGGTGACTTAAAAAGGGAAAACAGTTATTTAATATCATGACAGCACGACACCTCTCCTTTCAAGGCCCCTTTTTTTTAAAACATTTGTAGGCCACCGACCAGGGACACCGGGGCATAGTCTTGACCAATAAATTGTGACCTCTACCACTGCAGGGTCTCCCCTGGTGGCGGTGTGGGTTCCGATCCCCCCGGGTTTTCACCTCTGCAGGCCTCACCGTTTGGGGTTCCCACTCCTCCAAAAATTAACCCTTTAAAATCTCTGGGGTTTTTACCCATTCAAAAATACCGGGGGCCCTGACGATACCATCTCACTTGATGGCCAGCCTCTCGATAAAATCGATGAAGCATTAAAATTTTGCATGATCGTATACTAGGGAAAAACATGCAACTTGTCAAACAACAACATAAAAAAAAATACCACAATTAAAAACCCACTTCCGAAATACGTGACGGGGGGGGGTTATCCCAAAATAAAGTAACAGGCATTTCCCCTCACAAGTCAGCCAACTGGGGGTGTCCTGCAATGTTGAGGAGAGGGAAAAAATTACTTTGATTTCCCAACATAAAAGGTTGGGGGGAAAAATCTTGTTCAACAAGAAAAAACCGTATAAACGTCAACCGGAAAATTTTTGGGGGCAAGATTCGTCAGCTTTTGGGGCTAAACAAAAGGGTGTTAACTACCTTACAAAATTTTTTCTGACGAAGATGATAAAAAATAACCATAAAATTAGAAGACCCCCAAAACCAAGTTAATTTAATGGGTGAGGTGTGGGGGAAAATTCTCACCCACAATACGACAAAAAAATTCAATAATATCCACTACCCGAGGTCAATACATGGAGAGATGACAACCTACATGATCTCCCAAACCCTCCCGCTAGGGTATATCTTTTTTAAGGTACCCAACATTTACTCATGAGGTCCCCAACAGGGAAAAAACCCCTTTTCATAAGGGGTACCCAACATTGACTCAAAAAAGGTCCCAAATGTGACTCATGATCCCAACATGCCATAAATATAATTTACGATGCTGTTGCCAGCTTGGGGAAACAAGGCAATCTTGCATTTTTCCCCCAAATGTTCATAAAGCCTTTGACAGCTTATGGCATGATGGCCCATTTAAAACTGATTGACCTTCCGACACAATGGTTCCTTGCTTTATTAAATTCCCTAAAAAGGAAAATTTTTTTTTTGTGGAAGAAGGAACCTTTATACCGACAGCGGGTACCTCGGGGTGCTTCCCCCAAATTTTTTTTTTGTCAAGCTACCTCAACCCGGGTATTGATACAAATTCTCAATTTGCTGAGATGTAATTCTTAGTCTCGTCCCTTGTTCAGGAAATATAAATTGAAGGCATAGAAAAAAGAATACAGAATTACGTAGAACAGCGAACTGGGAGAGGAAATGGGTATTACTACTAACCCAGACAAAGTTCTTACAGTCAATTCTTTTTTTCCCCACCATTGAAGATAAAGGGGGATCTCCATCAGAGAAAACCTTAGCCATTCAAATCCCCAAAAAGATACGGGTTTTGAGATAGACAGGATATTCCCCACTTCCCTTTACCAAAAAAAAAAATTTGCTAAACCACCCACTTTTTCAGATTTCAATCACCCCCTTTACGTGAAAAAAAAACCCGTATAAAATGTGATAAAACCCTTATTGAAATCCGGTGTGCCTTTTCATTAACAACAAAAAAAAACATGCTTCAACTACAACGAGTTCAGAACAAAGCCCCGTTTTTTTACAGGCACAAGGAAAGAGATAGAATTGAATGGCTGATCTACACGTTCAACAAACATTGTTGCAATGAATGTTCGGGGGTCAGTTGAAGAAAAGGGGGTTTATACCATGCAGGATTTTATCTCCCAGACAGGGAAATCCTACCTTTTTTTTTAATAAACCCATTACGTTATTAATGCAGCTCCCCATAGAACTCAAAAGGGTGACCCCCCATCAGAGGGGGAAAATATATACATAAAGATGATTTTAACCCCCCAAAATCTTGATGACCCCAGAGGATCCCATGATTGGGTAACTCCAGAACCTTTCTATGTCTACTGATATCACTTCTAACCCAAGTTCTGGTGATTCCTGTTTTTTTCTCACAGCTATTAAAACCATTTAATAACAGTGCCAATAATACAAATGTTGGACCCACCTTTCAAAGCATGCCCGGGCCCGCATTTTTGTAGCGTTTTACAACCTCACCCCTTTCTATCGTCCTTTAATTTACGTCCAGCGTCTAACTATAACTTTGTTATATCTGTGGACACTGTTGGGGAAAGTTATGCCCCTTTTTATATATTATCTTGATATCCATAAACACATATTATGCACCAAATGGTTGGGCCACTTCCTTTTTTTTCCCTTTCCCCCACACACTCCCCATTTTTTTTTCCCAATTTCCCTCCTTACCTATCCCTTTTTCCTTCCCCATCTTCCCCAAACTCTGGTCATGTGATGAAGGCACTGGTGCCTTGGTGGGACCCTGAAGGGGATCCCCTAGTGTGATATGTTCCAGGAATCCACAATCCTGGTGTTTAAAATAAAAATCGACAAGTTGATGATTAAAAACGTCTCGTCTCCCGTAGACTTCTTCAGTCACATCAGAGGCAGCAATGTAGTTGTAAATGAAGATGATGTAATCAGTCCCTCAACTTTGGAGAAAAAGTATTTGAGGTGGTCAGTCCCTCAGCCTGGAGGAGAGCTCAGTTCAGGTCTGGAACGATCGTTCCAGACCAAGTTCTTGATCATCGACTGCATATGTATTAAAGACGTGATAAGGTGACTGGTACTGTCTAGGTATTAACAGGGTGATTACCACTGGCAGGGTGACGACAAGTGACCTTCCCTCACCCTCCATGCCAACCTCATAATCGGCTTTCGTATTTAATACACGGTTGAAATATTACAAGTTTGTTGCTGTAAGCTCCGCCACAGCTTGCTTGCTGATGTATACACTCCGGAATATCTATACTGAATTCCCGTATGCTCCTCCCTTGCACCCTGACCTCTTGTATTCCCTTCCACACATACTGTTTATTATCACCACTTTGCACTTCTCTTTATTATCTTCGGCTTCCTTCTATGCACCGTTCCAAATTTATCCACCAGTTTCTGCAAATTCTTTGGATTTGCCAAAAGTACTGTTATATGAACACATCAACTGTAAGATCTCCACTTTATATCACAATGTTTATCTTCAATAACCACAGCTCCTCTAACACTACCACAACAAGGTCTGAGAGCCTCCATACTCACCTCATAACACCTGCGGCTCATCACCTTGCTGGACCCTCTCCACAACCTCTTGGACAGCTTATGTACAGTACATCTGGACTGGCTCCATATACTGGCTTGGTTCCACAATCTTCTGACAGGTTATGTACACCCTGGCTGGGCTCCAGCCTCCCTTTAACTTTTCTGTACTTTATTAGATGGGCTCCGTTCTCCAATTTAAGGTAGACTCCGTCCCACTGTCTTGCTTTACTGCCGACCGGAGGCATCAGTGACTGAGGAAGCAGTCAGTTCCTCGGCGCTAAACTAGACTTTTAAAGGAAGCGCTACACGTGTCACCTCTCGCCGGCCAAGCCAGCTGTGAGGGATTAAGATAACTACCACGAGTATTCCTCCTCACGCCGTCATTCATACCATTCACCATGTACGCCATGGGGAATGTGCAGAGACATACACCTCCGTACCAAGCAAGCGTTGTCTTCATCACTGGCGCTATCTGTGGCTTGGGTACCAACACTACTGGCGCTATCTGTGGCTTGGGTACCAACACTACTGGCGCTATCTGTGGCTTGGGTACCAACATTACTGGCGCTATCTGTGGCGGGTACCAACATTACTGGCGCTATCTGTGGCTTGGGTACCAACATTACTGGCGCTATCTGTGGCGGGTACCAACATTACTGGTGCTATCTGTGGCTTGGGTACCAACATTACTGGCGCTATCTGTGGCTTGGGTACCAACATTACTGGCGCTATCTGTGCTTGGGTACCAACATACTGGTGCTATCTGTGGCGGGGACCAACATTACTGGCGCTATTCTGTAGGCGGGTACCAACATTACTGGCGCTATCTGTGGCTTGGGTACCAACATTACTGGCGCTATCTGTGGCTTGGGACCAACACTACTGGCGCTATTGGCTGGTACCAACACTACTGGCGCTATCTGTGGCTTGGGTACCAACATTACTGGCGCTATCTGTGGCTTTGGTACCAACATTACTGGCGCTATCTGTGGAGTTGGACCAACATTACTGGTGCTATCTGTGGCTTGGGTACCAACATTACTGGCACTATCTGTGGCTTGGGTACCAACATTACTGGCGCTATCTGTGGCATGGGTACCAACATTACTGGCGCTATCTGTGGCATGGGTACCAACATTACTGGCGCTATCTGTGGCTTGGGTACCAACATTACTGGCGCTATCTGTGGCTTGGGTACCAACACTACTGGCGTTATCTGTGGCTTGGGTACCAACACTACTGGTGCTATCTGTGGCTTGGGTACCAACATTGCTGGTGCTATCTGTGGCTTGGGTACCAACATTACTGGTGCTATCTGTGGCTTGGGTACCAACATTACTGGTGCTATCTGTGGCTTGTGTACCAACATTACTGGCGCTATCTGTGGCTTGTGTACCAACATTACTGGCACTATCTGTTGCTTGGGTACCAACATTACTGGCGCTATCTGTGGCTTGGGTACCAACATTACTGGCGCTATCTGTGGCTTGGGTACCAACATTACTGGTGCTATCTGTTGCTTGGGTACCAACACTACTGGCGCTATCTGTGGCTTGGGTACCAACATTACTGGTGCTATCTGTGGCTTGGGTACCAACACTACTGGCGTTATCTGTGGCTTGGGTACCAACACTACTAGCGCTATCTGTGGCTTGGGTACCAACATTACTGGTGCTATCTGTGGCTTGGGTAACAACATTACTGGTGCTATCTGTGGCTTGGGTACCAACATTACTGGTGCTATCTGTGGCTTGGGTACCAACATTACTGGTGCTATCTATGGCTTGGGTACCAACATTACTGGCGCTATCTGTAACTTGGGTACCAACATTACTGGTGCTATCTGTGGCTTGGGTACCAACACTACTGGCGCTATCTGTGGCTTGGGTACCAACATTACTGGTGCTATCTGTGGCTTGGGTACCAACATTACTGGCGCTATCTGTGGCTTGTGTACCAACATTACTGGCACTATCTGTGGCTTGGGTACCAACATTACTGGCGCTATCTGTGGCTTGTGTACCAACATTACTGGTGCTATCTGTGGCTTGGGTACCAACATTACTGGTGCTATCTGTGGCTTGTGTACCAACATTACTGGTGCTATCTGTGGCTTGGGTACCAACATTACTGGTGCTATCTGTGGCTTGGGTACCAACATTACTGGCGCTATCTGTGGCTTGGGTACCAACATTACTGGCGCTATCTGTGGCTTGGGTACCAAAATTACTGGCGCTATCTGTGGCTTGGGTACCAACATTACTGGCGCTATCTGTGGCTTGGGTACCAACACTACTGGCGTTATCTGTGGCTTGGGTACCAACACTACTGGTGCTATCTGTGGCTTGGGTACCAACATTGCTGGTGCTATCTGTGGCTTGGGTACCAACATTACTGGTGCTATCTGTGGCTTGGGTACCAACATTACTGGTGCTATCTGTGGCTTGTGTACCAACATTACTGGCGCTATCTGTGGCTTGTGTACCAACATTACTGGCACTATCTGTTGCTTGGGTACCAACATTACTGGCGCTATCTGTGGCTTGGGTACCAACATTACTGGCGCTATCTGTGGCTTGGGTACCAACACTACTGGCGCTATCTGTGGCTTGGGTACCAACATTACTGGCGCTATCTGTGGCTTGTGTACCAACATTACTGGCACTATCTGTGGCTTGGGTACCAACATTACTGGCGCTATTCTGTGGCTTGGGTACCAACATTACTGGCGCTATCTGTGGCTTGGGTACCAACATTACTGGTGCTATCTGTGGCTTGGGTACCAACATTACTGGCGCTATCTGTGGCTTGGGTACCAACATTACTGGCGCTATCTGTGGCTTGGGTACCAACATTACTGGTGCTATCTGTGGCTTGGGTACCAACACTACTGGCGCTATCTGTGGCTTGGGTACCAACACTACTGGTGCTATCTGTGGCTTGGGTACTAACATTACTGGTGCTATCTGTGGCTTGGGTACCAACATTACTGGCGCTATCTGTGGCTTGTGTACCAACATTACTGGCACTATCTGTGGCAGGTACCAACATTACTGGCGCTATCTGTGGCTTGGGTATCAACACTACTGGTGCTATCTGTGGCTTGGGTACCAACATTACTGGTGCTATCTGTGGCTTGGTACCAACATTACTGGCGCTATCTGTGGCTTGTGTACCAACATTACTGGCACTATCTGTGGCTTGGGTACCAACATTACTGGCGCTATCTGTGGCTTGGTACCAACATTACTGGCGGTATCTGTGGCAGGTACCAACACTACTGGCGCTATCTGTGGCTTGGGTACCAACACTACTGGTGCTATCTGTGGCTTGGGTACCAACATTACTGGCGGTATCTGTGGCTTGGGTACCAACACTACGGGCGCTATCTGTGGCTTAGGTACCAACATTACTGGCGCTATCTGTGGCTTGGGTACCAACATTACTGGCACTATCTGTGGCTTGGTACAAACATTACTGGCACTATCTGTGGCTTGGTTACCAACATAATGGGTCTGGATCCTCCCACTGGACGTAGTTACATTACTGAAAATATATATATTAGTCATTTCATCTATTACAATTTCTCCATGTAGCTAAATATACACATAATACAATATGGAGATGCAATCTCCCCCTCCAAAAAAGTATTACCACTAAAACAATGATGACAACTGTGGGTTGCAGTCTCTACAAGATTAATATGTCAAAATTTTGAATATCTTATCATTAACAATGAATTTGTTTGCCACATTTTGTAAGGTTTGCATGGAGGCGTCTCTACACTGTATGTAGAGCTCAGTCTATGGTCCTGTCTCTGTCCCACACTTTGCATTTTATGTCACTGATATGTCTATACAAATCGTACTGCCAGAGACACTTATAACGTAGCGCTAACCTGAGTCTCCTGTAACACCTTCCAATCCACTCACCTTGCTATTTTCTCAACAGATATGTTGAACTTTACACAATTCATTACGATGGACAATTAATCCACTAGTGCAATACCGTACAGGACTCATTTCCCATTAATAATAATAATAATAATAATAATAATAATAATAATAATAATAATAATAATAATAATAATAATAATAATAATTGTGGAAAATATTGGTATTTTCCGAAAGTTGTAATTGATAAACTTTCCAATATGAATAGATATCATTAATGTGTTGCTGTTGGCTTAACATTAACTGAAAAGAACCAACGAATTAACACGCATGCGCGAGATGCCTCGTGAAGTGGGCAGGGAGCTGGGTAGAGGGGGAATGGGAGTGTGAACAGGGAGCCTACCGACCCGAGATCAGGTGGTGAAATGGCCTGTCGAATTTGGAGACTCCGCCCACCAAATCGGATTTAATTACCTCCTTTCGTAATGTGGAGGAATATCCAGTGAAGCGGCGAATATCAAGTGGGACAATCGGTCCAGGAGGTCCAGTAATAGGACAATAATTGTGAAATAAGGTGTGCCGCCGGCGAGTGACGCGGTCATAGGCCTATTTGAACTGAGTGAAATGACCATACGGCAGGATAAAGTCGTAACCCCTGATGCAGGGGAGTTTTCGTCTGAGAAGAGACTGAAATGTATTCGATGAATATTGTGAAATGGTGAATATAGTGAAACCGAGTTGTAAATAATCAGGGGTTGATTGTACCGGGCGAGGCTAGCTTGGGTACGCCATACCCCGACCGCCATATTGGACGCGGTTGAAATGAACTAACATATCGCAAGTTATCTACTCGAAATCCAAGTATCGAGACTGTGAATGTGTATAAACTAGTGGGGCATTAAGCCAGGATATACGTAATATGTAAAGTTATACGTATAAACAGTACAAAAGGTCGGATTAGTGAGAGGATCTGATTCGCTACCCCGACCAACCACATGTTAATTAACGCCCGGTCTCGTGGGCGTATAAGAGTGCACGGAAATTAACCTTCCTTGACTCGACGAGACAGCTATTACCATCGCGATCGAATCAGATCGCAGGAGGACGTCACCAACGGAACGACTCCCTCATCTAAAGCTAAGTACTCTGCTTGCGAATTTGTTATTGGCCAATGATATTGTTACGCACAGTAGATGTACTTTAGCTAGGTCAACGATCTACGATACACCGCTATGATGCTGTTAATTAGGTGAGTGTTGGTCATGCTAACTTAACTGTGTGTTCTCTACCTCTTCTCCTGTTTGATCAGTTGTTTAATAACCAATACAGTCCACTTAAATTTAACATAACATAATTTTTAATAATGATCTTCTCAGATTTATTTATACTGGTCCAGAGTGCAGTGGGTTAACGAGAATATTGAAGGTACCCTTGGTGTGGCCAGGGAATGACTGCGGTAAAATTATACGAGTCGGTCATCTCCCTGGGAGTTTGTTTATTGCTAGTGGTGGTGTCCCAGATAGACTTATCTCTCACAATTCCCCACAATAATAATAATAATAATAATAATAATAATAATAATAATAATAATAATAATAATAATAATAAATATTATTACTAATTATACTTAATAATAATTATTAGTGATATTATTATTATTATTATTATTATTGATAAAGTACTGTATGTCTACAAAACCCACCGAGTAGAGTAAATATTTTGACTATCATGAAATGTAAACAAGACACTCAACACTTTATACTAATATACATTGTTATAACAATAGCCATAATTTTTAAAGGGGTGGACTGCTAAGCCAGCGGAAGGCCTCGGTCAGATGACCAGAAGCTCCAACTGTGGCTCATCATATGACTAAAGACCCGCGTCACGAAACACTTACTTACCAAAATAATGCAGAAGTTACCCCTACAACATCACCATAAATTTCGTTTTCTTTGGAAAAATTTATGTAACACATTTTCTATGATATTTTTTCAGATGAATTTTTATTTATTTATATATATTAGTCTAGCATTAGGAATAATATTAGGAGAGAAATAAATAATGAAAATGATAGCTATAAGAATGCAGTTAGAAGCCTGAGTAGATCTATAACCCACTATGATAACATGAATGTAGATAAGTATGTTTATGGAGCAACTTACAATGTGAACAGACTGACTGATGTTGTAGTGGCCAGGCTTAGGCTTGGCTACAAGTACTGACTGATGTTGTAGTGGCCAGGCTTCGGCTTGGCTACAAGTACTGACTGATGTTGTAGTGGCCAGGCTTAGGCTTGGCTACAAGTACTGACTGATGTTGTAGTGGCCAGGCTTAGGCTTGGCTACAAGTACTTCTGACAGTTTGGGAGATACACAGATGATGATCAAACTAAATGCAAATTATGTGATCAGGCATATGGTCACTGTCTTGAACACTATGTGCTGAATTGTCCACTTATTGAGGAATATAGAGATAGACAGTATAATAACCTATGTGACATGTCAAGATATCTTATTAGTGAAGGTAGGATACCACTTATTCTAAGCAAATTTCCTAAATTTGCTTGTAACAGATAAGTGAACTGTAGATATAAATCCAAATAAATTTCCATGAACGTGCCTATCTGTGCTCATGATAATGCGAGCACAGATGGGCATGTTTGTGGAGCAACTTGCAATGTGAACAGACTGACTGATGTTGTAGTGGCCAGGCTTAGGCTTGGCTACAAGTACTGACTGATGTTGTAGTGGCCAGGCTTAGGCTTGGCTACAGGTACTTCTGACAGTTTGGGAGACACAGATGATGATCAAACTAAATGCAAATTATGTGATCAGGCATATGGTCACTGTCTTGAACACTATGTGCTTAATTGTGCACTTATTGAGGAATATAGAGATAGACAGTATAATAACCTATGTGACATGTCAAGATATCTTACTCATGAAATAAGATACCTGCTTGTAACAGATAATTGAAATGTAGATATAAACCCAAATGTACAATTGTTAACCCCTTTGGGGCCTAGTGCCTAGGCCTTTTGTGTATCCATATGCTCTTGCGCTACCGTCCACAGGATGGATATGGGGTGCACAATAAACTAGCCACTTCGGTGGCAAAATCTAAAAAATCTAGGTTTGGCAGGTTGAGGTAAGTAAGTAATCAAGTAAGTTATACACAAATACAGCTACATAGATTATCATACATAGCAGCATATGTGTAGAGAACCCTCCAGGATAACCCAAAAAAAGTCAGAGTGATTTATTTCCAAGGGGGTCCTTTTAATAGGTGGAGGAGGTGTTGATTCACCGGGAATTCTCCCGGCCCGGGTCTTTACCAGATGGCGACCCGGCTCCGGCTCCCTGGCGTGGGAGTAGCAGAGACCGAAGTCTCCCATGGGAGGGGGTACCCCTCAGCGGTAGGACCAACTGGTCCCAGGCCCAGCCATATTCGCCCACAAGCACGAGGCAGGTAGGTAGATAGTTGCCAGGCCCCTCTGGTCTGCCACCTTCCCCTCCCCAAGGAGGCTGACGGGAAGGGCAGGCTTGCGAGCCGCAGATGGTAGCAAGCTCCAGCCTTGGCACCTACCCTGCCCTAGAAGGGCTGGGCATGGTGAGCGACCTCCTTTTAATATCTTATTATTAGGATACTATAAAGGAGATAATGTCTTATTGTTATATTATAAAAAAGATATACTAGGAATAAGGTAAAATTAGTTGTTTATATTTACATGTGTGTTAGCTAAAAAAAAAATCATTCTCCTGCCTTTCTGTCGCTACATTCATTAGGTACCTTTTGGTTCTCTTCTTGAACTGGTTCATGCTATGACTGGCTTTGACATGTGCAGGCAGTCTGGTCCACTCCTTTATTGCTGTACAATAAAAGGTGTTTGAAGCCTGGCCACTGACTGTGGGTACTACAAAGTTGTGCTCTCTCCCCCTAGTACTATGACTGCTTTGGTTCCCAGCCTTGACAAAATTGGCAGCAAGATATTCTGGACACTGTTTGTGAGCAATTTTATAAACTTGATTTAACTTCAGTTGTTTTACTCTGTCTTTAGCATTCAGCATATCTAATTGTTGTAATTCATCCTGGCCTACATGTTCTCTTGATCCCAGGTCCAGGATGAATCTTACCATTTTGTTCTGGGTGATTTCAGTTTTTTTGTCAAGGCAGAGTACCATGAAGAGCAAGCGTAGCGTAGTCCATATGACATTGTATTAGTGCTAGACATAGTGTCCTGCGAGCCTCAGTAGGTAGCGACTCTACGAAAGGATTGTATTTAACGAAGCGCTAAACCCGTGTGGGTGAGTGGGCGGGGGGAAGTCTCGATCCTCCGTCTGCTTAGCATCGAAATACCGCCCACAGGATGGGTATGGGGTGCATAATAAAGATATCAAACTAACTAACTTAGCATCGAAAGTGTGAATTATAATTTCAGAAGCCCCATTCTTTTATAAATATACTGTGTATACACTATTATGTATAAAGGTACACACAGGGGTATGTATATACACTCAGAATTTACTTTAATACCTATTTAAGAAATTAAAATTTTTGTCTGGTGGTGCAAAGGTTCGTGCATTCTTAATAATAATAATAATAATAATAATAATAAAATAATAATAATAATAATAATATAATAATAATGATTATTATTATTATTATTATTGTTGTTTCTACAAGTACATGATACAACTATGACAGACGTAGCTGACATAGCTGACGTACTATATAGGAAGTCCCTGGTTATGCACAGTATTTCTGACAACTTAGGTTAATCTTGTCCCCCAGGATGCGACCCACACCAGTCGACTAACACCCAGGTACCTATTTACTGCTAGGTGGATATGGACAGCAGGTGTAAGGTGACTTAACACCCTGTTACCTACTTACTACTAGGTGGATAGGGACAGCAGGTGTAAGGTGACTTAAGACCCAGGTACCTACTTACTGCTAGCTGGACAGAGACAGTAGGTGCAAGGCGACTAATACCCGGGTATCTACCGGGTTATATGTGTGGAAGTGGAGGGCGTCATAGCCAACAAGAGCGCCTACTACACCAGTCTACATACGAGCCCATCAACACACAACAGTGAGAGACACCAAAGACTTCCTATTCAAAACCAGAGAAATACTCAGACGCACTAAGAAAAGGTGAAAACTTCTGCACTTGATATCCAGCAACCTCAAACCTTCACTCATGTACGAACTACATGAGATCCATCGACATCATATTCCTCTCAGACCAATCATGTCAGGTATAGGCAGTGTACAACACAAATTAGCCGGTGTTCTTGCCAAACATCTTTCCTGCCTTCTGGGGACCATCAGCCCCGCTGCATTCAGGCGACCTTCTCAACCGCATCACAGACCTCTCTATCCGAAACAAGTTTGGACGTCACTTCCCTCTTCACAAAGTTGCCCACCACACAAACCATTGGCCTATTGACCTTTTCCGACATAAAGTCAGTCAGGAGTTATATCTCACTACCTCCTGGAGACTTTGTTGACCTAATTGAACTCTGCATTAACTTCAACTGTTTCTCTTTCAACAACATGGCGTGGGAATGGGCTCTCCAATCAACGCCTAAATAATACATGGAAAACTTAGAAAGTGAACGAACGCTTTGCCAACATAATATCCACCATCGTTACAGATACGTTACGTGGACGACGTCCTCATGATAACTCCCAATAAGATAAGTAAGATGTATGTAGAACAATTAGGTATCTTCATTTCGAAACGTTTTACGTACACAATAGGTTTATTCTTTCGAATACAAAGGAGGCAGTGGAGGTGTAAAGACGATGTCATCAGTCCATCATCCTTGAAGACGTAGCTTTGAGGCGGTCAGTCCCTCAGCCCAGAGAAAAGTTCTGTTCCATAATCATTTACCTTAACGAGGAAATTGAGTGAATGTATAATAAGACAAGGGATGATGTTGAAGCAAGTAAAGAGGAATATTAATGTTGAAGAAAGTGGTCTAAAACTGGAGGAGAAAGTAAAAATACTGAAAGAAGCCATGGAAAAAATAAAAGAGTGAGCAAATGTGGCAACAGCTTTCCCCCACATCAGGAAGCATAAGATGAAAGGAGAAACGTGCGATTGTATCTATCTGTCTGTGATTGTATCTTCCTGCCTCTATACACTGTTATTTTTGACCTTCGTATGTTTGAAGTGATCAAGGTTCCAAGATCCAAGTGTTGCTCACGTGACTTTTTAAACCAATTTGTCGGTATCAATTACGAGGGTTTATAGTAACTTATCCCCGCCACACGACAGAACATACCACATACCACGGGTGGGGTTCGAACCCGTGGTATGTGGTTTGTTTGCAATCGTGTCATTACGATTTCGTGAGTCACGACAGAACATCTAAGTATGTACTAAGTTATACCACCAGGCGACTTGGATTTATCTTTAGCTAGTGAAGCATCGAACTCAAATTTAGTGAAAGGAGTTTTACAATCATCTTTCTTGGTGAATATATAACAAAAAAGGTCTCCTTGGCATCTTATTTGACCTTTAATTTCGTGGTAATGGGGAGATCATCATAGCTTGATGTATCAGCCCAAGAAATGACTAACTCATTCGCTATGAAGAGGATAAGGGTGCGCCATCTGACCATTTCTGTTACCCTTGATTCTGTTGGTATCCCTCCATTCCCGACAAAGTGCGGTGTGGCCACTGTGACCACTGTGACCACTGTGACCACTGTGACCACTGTGACCACTGTGACCACTGTGACCACTGTGACCACTGTGACCACTGTGACCACTGTGGCCACTGTGGCCACTGTGACCACTGTGACCACTGTGACCACTGACAATGCTTCTCAGTCTGCCGAAGACGTCATTTCATCCGTGGCAACAATAAGGGAAGTTTGAAAGCGTGTCAGTATTTCAGGGTGCGATTTTATTTCTATAGTGTAGGTCTACTCTTTCAAGTTTAGGATCATTGAAGTGGTTGTAATTATTATAGAAGTTACTCTAGTTGGATTTGGAATACGAGGAGGTTCAAGTGGCTATCAAGGAAGTTATAAATAATTTTGAACATTTCTTATATGTAATAAAGATCTCCAAAGAGGAATGTTCATGAGCGACAAAGTTGTTGCCATACTGGTCATGGAAAACATGAAAGTGTTCCACTTTGAAAATCCCACCAGGAGGATAGTATTACTAATATCGAGAGTGGTTAATCTTAGGAAATGATCTAAAGGTATATTTGTTACATTGGAAGACTCTCAGCTGGTAAAAACAATGTTGAATCCTTAAGGTCGCCTACGATTTGCGCACCGCCTGTTGGATGTCTTGTTCATCAGTATTCACTACCATCCATCATATAAACAATACATCTAGGAGTTTGTTTGGTATTGCATACTGTCAGTTTACGAAACTTATTAATCAATACGTAAATAATATTTAATAATTTGAATTTATTGGAAATAGTTATGAAAAAGAAAATATACACGGGTAAGCGAGTTCAGTGGCTCCGTACCATGTGTCGACTCAATCATTTGCCGGTGCTGGAAAAGAACTGGGTCCAGTCCGTGGAGTGGGATTCGGAGGTGTTTATAGGGAGTGGCGCGTTCGGCAGGTGCAGTAAGGTTAAAACACTGAACGGGGACCAGGTCTTAAAAACCTTCAAGGAAGTCGACTCCCTCATCCTCAGGGAGACGCATGTCTTGCTCCAACTCCAGGGTATACCTGGGGTGCAAGAGCTTATAGGCCTGTGTCCCTGCACATATCAACTCGTAACCTCGTATGGCGGCCCCTATACGCTGTTGTCCGCCTCTCTGAGCGTCAACGAGGAGCTTGAAGCCTTGGAGCAAGTCTTCAGGACCATGATTCTCGTCCACGCCCGAGGGTTTTTTCACAATGACTTACATTATGAAAATATCTGTGTTAGGAGGACGGAAGAGGGAATACGGACTACCGTCCTGGACTTTGGTTTAGCTAAGTACGGTGGCCTTCCTCACGAGGTGGTTGAGAGAGGGCTCCAGGCTGGCTTCGAAGGCGACGTGCGGTTCCTGGCTGAGCAAATACTGTGCATGTCACACCAACCCAGTTTCCCGATTTCGCCAGTAGACTGGGCACAGATAGCGTGCGATGAGCTCCACCCAAGTCTTCAAGATGGTTTATACATTCTTGAGGAGACTATTGGTCGCCATCAAAAGGTACAGCCCAGCCCGAAGGACGGTGAGGACCTCCTTCCGGGAGACATAGATGACATTACCAAGGAAGTAGAACCCGCAGGTGCTGACTCAAAACTCCATGGGCTGAAACGCAGCGGCTCCTTCCTTCATAAAGAGGAACCAGCCCCCAAAAAGCGTAAACATACATCCTCCCCCGTTGAGGGTGAACCTGTGAAGAAAAAGGCAAAAACAGGTTGAAAATGGGGAATCACATTATCCCCAGTGGTTCTGTTTCGCAGTAGTATTTAGCTACGCCAGTGCCATTTCTCGCTGCTCCAGCACCAAAACCTAGTTCACCACTTGACTATTAAATTGTTTGTATTAATATTATTTTTTTAATTCACTTGAAAATGTTAAACTTATTTAAAAAGATTCACAAAGTCTCTTCATCAGAGCCGGGACATATATTTTATTACTACTGTCAGTAAGCTGTCCAGAACCAGTTTTAAGAGGACCTGGGATATCTTCTACACCTGGAAAACTTACTGATAACGACCAGAAAATGTATTCACACATGAAGATATATTATTATTATTATTGTTATTATTATTATTATTGTTAATAATAATAATATTATTATTATTATTATTATTATTATTAATTAATTATTATTATTATTATTATTATTATTATTATTATTATTATTATTATTATTATTATTATTATTATTATTATTATATTTTATATTTCCCACAATTATTTTCTCAGCTCATCACTTACTAACCGTTCACTTTATAGCTACCAACACGCCTCCTGCCTTCAAGTGCATCAACACTTACTATAGCCCACCTCTCCCACCCCACTTTCATTCTGATCCTCATTAGTCTGGAATTTAAACTCTTTTCTTCTATAACCTGATCATTTAGTATTATTGCCACCAATCCTTCAGCTTTTTCTTGGATATATTGATGGAGCTAAGGAGGAGTCTACTGCCAGGGCTGTATCTGCTCTTGTTACCTCCTCCTTAGTTAAGAATGACAAACCTTTTTTGAATTAGGCATAAGAATTAACAATTGGGCGTCTACATTACAAACTGAGTTGTTTACCATCCTAAGAGCACTCAAGATAACTTAGAACACCGAGCTTGAGTCTATGATTATTATTGATTCAGGCAACGAGGAAGAGGGTCGGCCTCTTCTTTATTACTCTCTCATTGAGTTACAGAATACATTAATTATGTAATCAAAGTTTTGGCAGTCAAAAACGAAAACTAGGACTTACGGTAGTTATCGTGCTTTTAAATAAACCACCAGATACAATTCCCCGGTAGTTTAAGGACCAGTTATTTGTGATCGATTATTGTCTTGATAAGCTATCAAACTCGTGTACATGGAGACTTCAGTTTAAGATATCTTAAATGGAAGAATGTAGCAAGGACTGTAATTGCAGAGAGTCCCAAGAGCCTACCTGCAGGAACAGTCCCAAACAACAGAATTAATAAACCTCTACAGTTAATTCGCTTTATGCTAGCAGACTGCCGATCCGACCAGACTGAGCAACACCTTGGACGTTATATTTACAAACAATGAGGACCTAGTCCGAGACAATGGTGTCGAAGACTGGAATCTCTGATTGCAACATAATCCAGGTACAGAATTGCATGCATAGTGGCCTGGGACAGAGAAATGCTATCAATTATCAGGGCGATTTCAATAGATTCAGCTTCAATAAAAAAACATCAATTGTAACCAAATAAATTGCGAACTTTGCGTAATACATTGATTTGACGACTTGACCACCCAAGATCAAAATCAAATCCTCGGGAGGACGACCTCATTGGCACTCCAGACATATTCCTCTTCAGCAACGAAAAAGATGCAAACTTGAGAGGGGTTGCTCACTCTTCAGGTGGAAACGATGGACGATAGATCCCAAAGGCAACAGACTCTCTGAAGCACAAAATTTAGAGAAATAGAGAACATTGAGCACAAACTGATTGCATCATGTAGATTCTAGGAGAGACAGAAAAAAAGACTCGTAAGTGAAACTAGAAGAAATCCCAAATTCTTTTTCTCATGCGAAATCCAGGACGAAAATCATATCCAATACAGGTCTTTACTTAAAATAACTGGAACATATATTGATGACAATAAATGCTGAAGTCACTATATAATTCTATGTTCAACGAACCGCTCGTCAATCTACAAATACAAGACCCCAACAAACTTTTTCAACAAGACGATAATAAACTATGCACTATTAGGGTAACTAGTGACATGCTCCTCAGACAAATAGGGAAATTAAAACCTAACAAATCCCCATGACCTGATGAACTGTTTGCAAGAGTTTTAAAGGAATGTAAAGAGGAACTTAGCAAACCTTTGGCTAATCTTTTTAACATATCACTAGAAACAGGTATAGTGCCAGACAAGTGGAAGATGACAAATGTAATACCTATTTACAAGGCAGGTGACAGGTATTTGGCTTCGAACTATAGACCAATAAGCCTTACCTCCATAGTGTGAAAATTTATGGAATCAATAATTGCAGAGGCAATTCATAGCCATCTTGAAAAGCATAAATTGATTAATGAATCTCAACATAAGGCGTTCCTGCCTTACGAATTTACTAACTTTTTTCACTAAGGTATTTGATGAGGTAGATCATGGTACTGAATATGATATTGTATATGGACTTCAGTAAGGCTTTCGACAGAGTTCCACATCAGAGGCTACTGAGAAAACTTAAGGCACACGGAATACAAGGAGAATTTTTTCCTGGGTAGAGGCATGGTTGACAAATAGGCAGCAGAGAGTTTGCATAAATGGGGAGAAATCAGAGTGGGGGCGCGTCTCAAGCACGTCTCAAGCACGTCAGTGTTGGGCTCCTTGTTATTCACAAATTAAATAAACGACATAGATGAGGGAATAAACAGCGACATAAGCAAATTTGCTGATGACACCAATATAGGCCGTCCAATTCATTATAATGAGGACATTAGAGCACTCCAGGATGATTTGAATAGACTGATGCAGTGGTCGGAGAAGTGGCAGATGCAGTTTAATATAGACAAATGCAAAGTTCTAAATGTTGGACAGGAAAATAACCATGCCACATATAAACTAAATGATGTAGATCTTAATATTACGGATTGTGAAAAGGATTTGGGAGTTCTGGTTAGTAGTAATCTGAAACCAAGACAATAGTGCATAAGTGTTCGCAATATAGCGAACAGAATCCTTGGCTTCATATCAAGAAGTATAAATAATAGAAGTCCTCAGGTTGTTCTTCAACTCTATATATCTTTGGTTAGGCCTCATTTAGATTATGCTGCACAGTTCTGGTCACCGTATTACAGAATGGATGTAAATGCACTGGAAAACGTACAGAGGAGGATGACAAAGTTGATCCCATATATCAGAAATCTTGGTTTAGAAAAACACGTAAGCAAACACTAGGACATATTTATTAGAAAACGTTTCGGTCCTGGGACCTTGATCACTTCTAACATACATTGTTGTTGTTGTAGGTTTGCCGGTACCACCGGCCCGGGTCTTCTCCAAATGGTGACCCGGCATTGGCCCCCTGGGTAGAGGGTGTCGGTCATCTTCTTCTTTCTTGGGGCCCCCCGGGTGGGGGTGACTTCTTCTCTCTTGCTGTGGCTCCCCACGGTGGGGAGTGTCTTCTGGCGTCGCATCTTCATCAGCAGGCGTCCTCTTAGGCCTTCATCAGCAGATCTTGGTACTTCGGACTCTTCTAACATACATTGTTGTTGTATGTTCGCCGGTACATCCGGCCCGGGTCTTCTCCAAATGGTGACCCGGCATCTCTCATACAGAGGTTGAAAGACATTATATATAGGCGGAGAGTGAGGTGTGAGTGACGCTGGCGACTTGAAGAATGACATGTTGGGATGAGGACGGGTAGACGATGAGATCATGTGACTCCTGTGTTGCTGGGTTGGTGCTGCTTTGCCTGCTGGAGTATAATGTATGCTAATGTTTTAGAAATTTTGTGGTTTTGTGTTACGTTCTATGGTGTAGGTGACGGCGGTTAGCGAGGCTTCTAGACACCGTCGGCGTCTAAGGTATAGTTCGGTGAGAACGAGTTGTGCCTCATCACTGTTCATCAAATGCCCCGTGAAGTCTCTGTGGAGGACACAGGCTTACCTTAAATCGACTGTTACTGGCACTTCGATGCTCGTTTAGGTGGACCTCAAGATCTCTGTCTGTTTCGCCTACATATTTCTTGGGACAGAATCCACAGGGGATGGTGTAGACGCCTGCTGTGGAAGTTAGAGGCGTGGGGCTGCGTTTCGTATTGAGGTCTTTGATAGATGATGTGTTTATGGTGGAAACGTTGATGTTTCTCTTAGCAAGTGCCCGGCGAGTATTAGTGGCAACATCACCACATGGGAGCACTATGAACTGCTTAGAGTGCTGTTCCATGGGCGGTTTGTTGAGGATAGCTTGTGCCTTGAGTCTGCAATCTCGGATGAAGAAAGATGAAGTTGAAGATCAAGAAGACGAATGGAGAGGTAGTAACGACGAAGAAGAAAGAGACTGCTGTGGAAACTTCGAACTCTTTTTCTGTGCTACCAGACGAATGTGAGTCGACTACTGGGAACGTCACGACGAACGGCACCAAGGAAGGTAAAAACATTGTTGTTGTTGGGGATAGCCAGGTTAGGTATATGGATAGGGCCTTCTGCTTGAAAGATAGGAGTAGGAGACAGAGGGTTTGCTTTCCTGGGGCTGGGATGGAAGACATTGTTAGCCGGCTTGACAACATCATGCATGGTAATGGGATAAATCCTATTATCTGCCTCAGTGCTGGAGGCAAGGATGTAGCCAAGCGTAGAAGTGAGGATTTAGTTAGTAGGTATAAGGCAGCAATAGACATAATTAGGAAGAAGGGGGGGCGCCCTGTTATATGTGGCATTTTGCCAAGAAGGGGTGTTGGAACTGAATGGCTGTCCAGAGCGATTGGTATAAATTGCTGGCTGGACAAACACTGTAAGGATAATGCAGTCCCATTCATTGACAACTGGGACCACTTCTATGGCCGAAATGACATGTATGCCAGGGATGGGGTTCACTTATCCAGGGAAGGTGTAGGATTTCTCGCTAGCTCAGTTGAGGATGTTGTTAGGGCTTTAAACTAGGATTAGTTAGAGGTATGGGTTTAGGAATGGTAAATAATGAGGGCCAAAATATTGATTCAGGCTTTGATATAAATCTTAACAATAACAGTAATCGAGTAACACAGGGTAATGACAGTAATAGAAATTGTGTAAAACAAAAGCTGAAAAAGGTTCACAAGAAGATACATATCAATGTATTTTATACTAACTGTCGAAGCGCCAGAAATAAAATTAACGAATTACGTTTGGTAGCATGTGCTGGGAACTTTGATGTCATTGCAATAACTGAAACATGGTATAATACCAAGAGTCGGGATATGATTACTGAGTGTCATATTCAGGGGTTTAAGTTGTTCCATGTGGATAGATATAATGGGAAAGGGGGTGGAGTTGCATTGTATGTACGAGAAAATATAAATTGCTGCATAAAAACAGGCATAAAAATAGATGGATCATTAACAGAATCTGTTTGGGTAGAGTTTCTAGAAGGTCAAGAAAAACTGATTGTAGGTGTAATATACCGACCACCAGGCTTGGATCACGATAGAGGGAGACTTCTTTGGGACGAAATTGTTAGGGCTTCTAGACATAATAACGTAGTGATAGTAGGGGATTTTAACTTTAGTCAAATTGACTGGACTTCTTTGACCGGTAATCTGGAGTCCAGTGACTTTATGGAAGTAGTTCAGGACTGTTTTCTGAAGCAGTGTGTGACGGAGCCTACCAGAGGTAATAATTTGCTCGACCTAGTCTTGTCAAATAAAGAAACCCTTGTAAATAATCTGGAGATCACTGAAGAGCTTGGAGCTAGTGATCACAAATCCATTACTTTTAATATTACCTGGGAGTACGAGAATAGGGATAATACGGTAAAAGTTCCTGATTTTCGTTCTGCCGATTATATTGGACTTAGAGAACACCTGTCTAATCTCGACTGGGGTAATCTAGCTAACGATTATGATGGGATCTGCGTTTATGATTTTTTTCTTAATAATGTACAACGTGCACAGAGTATATTTATTCCCCAGAGAGAACTTAGGTCAAATAATAACGATCCCAAAGGGATTAACAGGAGGCTAAAACATCTATTAGGGGAGAAAAGAGGAATTTGTAGGCGCATCAAAAGAGGAGATGTTAACCTTATTGACCAATATGTTCAGTTGAAAAGAGAAGTAAAAAAGGGGATTAGAAAGGCTAAACGTGACCATGAGATTAAGGTTGCTAATGAATCAAAGATTAATCCAAAAGGGTTCTTTCAAGTGTATAGGACGAAGGTGAGGGAAAAGGTAGGACCTCTGAAAATTGGGAATGGACATCTGACGGATAACGAACTGGAAATGTGTTCTCTATTTAATGACTATTTTTTGTCAGTCTTTACACAAGAAGACGTAAATGAGATTCCAGAAATTAACAATTATTCAGTTCCTGAAGAATTCAAATTAACTAATATTACTGTCACGAGGGATATGGTTATCAAACAGATAGATAAACTGAAGCAAAATAAGTCCCCGGGACCCGATGAGTTGTTTTCCAGGGTACTTAAAGAATGCAAGATAGAACTTAGTCAGCCATTAACAAATGTGTTTAATACGTCCATCCTAACTGGTGTTGTGCCAGAGATGTGGAAGATAGCTAATGTAGTTCCTATATTCAAATCAGGGGATAAGTCCATTCCATCAAATTACCGTCCAATAAGCCTCACGTCTATAGTAGGCAAATTATTAGAATCAATTATAGCTGATATTATTAGAAGTCACCTTGAAGAACATAATTTGATTAATGAATCTCAGCATGGGTTTACGAGAGGTCGTTCCTGCCTGACAAATTTACTGACGTTTTTCAATAAAACATTTGAGGCAGTAGACAGTGATAAAGAATATGATATAGTTTACTTGGATTTCAGTAAGGCCTTCGATAGAGTACCTCACAAGAGACTCTTAAGAAAGGTGGCAGCTCATGGTATAGGAGGTAAAGTTCTAGCATGGATAGAGGCATGGCTTACCAATAGAAAGCAGAGAGTTTCCATTAATGGGGTCAAATCTGAATGGGGATTAGTCACTAGTGGCGTTCCACAAGGATCAGTTTTAGGCCCATTGTTGTTCATAATTTACATAAATGACCTTGATGAAGGAATTGCAAGTGACATGAGTAAATTTGCTGATGATACAAAAATAGGCCATATAATTCATTCTGAGGAGGATACCAGTGAACTCCAGGAGGATTTGGACAAATTAATGTCTTGGTCTGAAAAGTGGCAGATGAAGTTCAATGTGGACAAGTGTAAGGTACTAGTCCTTGGTAATGAAAATATCCCTCGAATTTATAAACTAGGTGAAGTAGAACTTGATCATACAGAATGTGAAAAAGACTTGGGAGTCATGGTAAGCAGAAATCTAAAGCCAAGACAACAGTGCCTAAGTGTGCGCAATAAGGCTAACAGATTACTAGGATTTATTTCAAGAAGTATAAGCAACAGAAGTCCAAAAGTTATTTTACAGCTCTATACATCACTAGTGAGACCTCATTTGGATTATGCAGCTCAGTTTTGGTCTCCTTACTACAGAATGGATATAGATTCGTTGGAGAACATACAGAGAAGAATGACTAAAATGATTTACAGTATAAGAAATCTCCCGTATGAAGATAGACTTTGAGCGTTGAATCTCCACTCTCTGGAGAGACGTAGAATGAGGGGAGATATCATCGAGGTGTACAAGTGGATGATGGGCATAAACAAAGGAGATATTAATAAAATACCGAGGATATCGAACCAAGTAAGAACCAGAAATAACGGATTTAAATTGGATAAATTTAGATTTAGAAAGGACATAGGCAAGTACTGGTTTTCGAACAGAGTTGTAGATGCGTGGAACAATCTTCCGAGTACTGTGATAGAGGCTAGGACCTTGGGTGGCTTTAAAAAGAGATTGGACAAATATATGAGTGGGAGGGGCTGGATTTGATTGGTGTCGTGAGTACGGGAGTAAATTGTTAGGTAGTGGTGGTTTTGATAAGGACCTGCCTTGTATGGGCCAGTAGGCCTTCTGCAGTGTTTCTCCATTCTTATGTTCTTATGTCCCGGATATTCTGAAAGACTCACTAAATACTGATGTAGTGTACGCTGGTTTTAGGAAAAGCATTCGACAAGTGCGACTATGGTGTGATTGCACACGTGTGCGAAATAAATAACTGGAAATGTCAGTATATGTATATTTAACTTCTTAATAAATACAACCCAGAGAGCCATAGTAAACAATGTGAAGTCGGAGGTTGCCACAGTGAAAAGCTCTGTTCCTGGAGTATACCTGGAGAGCGTTTCGGAGGTCAGCGTCCCCGCGGCTCGGTCTGAGACCAGGCCTCGTGGTGGATCAGGGTCTGATCAACCAGGCTGTTACTGCTGGCCACACGTAAACGGACGTAAGAACCACAGTCCGGCTGATCAAGTACTGACTTTAGGTGCCTGTCCAGTGCCTTCTTGAAGACAGTCAGAGGTCTGTTGGTAATCCCCCTTATGTATGCTGGAAGGCAGTTGAACAACCTTGGGCCCCTGACACTTATTGTGTTGTCTTGTAGTGTACTTGTGGCTCCCCTGCTTATCATCGGGGGAGTGTTGTATCTCCTGCCGAGTCTTTTGATTTCGTAGGGAGTGATTTTCGTGTGCAAGTTTGATGCTTATCTCTCTAGGATTTGCAAAGTGTATATTATCATGTATCTTTTTCGCCTGTGTTCCAGGGATTTCAACCGTTCCCAGTAATTTAGATACTTTATCGTACTTATTTGTGCCGTGAAAGTTCTTTGTACACTCTCCAGATCAGCAATTTCGCCTGCCTTGAAGGGGGCAATTAATGTACAGCAGTATTCCAGGCTAGAAAGAAAAAGCGATTTGAAGAGAATCATCATGGACTTGGCGTCCCTAGTTTTGAAGGTTCTCATTATCCATCCTATCATTTTTCTATCAGATGAGGTAGATACATTGTTGTGGTCTTTGAAAGGCGAGATCTTCTGACATTATCACTCCCAGATCCTTCGCATTAGTTTTTCCCTTTATTGTTTTGTCCCACTTCTGTGGTGTCATCATCTTTTGCTGATGATGACACCACAATTTCTGAGAAGCAGCAAATTTTCAGATGGATAGAAAACAAATCTTTCAGCTGGTCCCCAACAACAACAATATAATGTTGCATAGCGCAGCTGGTCCCCAACAACAACAATATAATGTTGCATAGCGCAGCTGGTCCCCAACAACAACAATATAATGTTGCATAGCGCAGCTGGTCAACAACAACAATATAATGTTGCATAGCACAGCTGGTCCCCAACAACAACAATATAATGTTGCATAGCGCAGCTGTCCCCAACAACAACAATATAATGTTGCATAGCACAGCTGGTCCCCAACAACAACAATATAATGTTGCATAGCGCAGCTGGTCCCCAACAACAACAATATAATGTTGCATAGCGCAGCTGGTCCCCAACAACAACAATATAATGTTGCATAGCGCAGCTGGTCCCCAACAACAACAATATAATGTTGCATAGCACAGCTGGTCCCCAACAACAACAATATAATGTTGCATAGCGCAGCTGGTCCCCAACAACAACAATATAATGTTGCATAGCACAGCTGGTCCCCAACAACAACAATATAATGTTGCATAGCGCAGCTGGTCCCCAACAACAACAATATAATGTTGCATAGCGCAGCTGGTCCCCAACAACAACAATATAATGTTGCATAGCGCAGCTGGTCCCCAACAACAACAATATAATGTTGCATAGCACAGCTGGTCCCCAACAACAACAATATAATGTTGCATAGCGCAGCTGGTCCCCAACAACAACAATATAATGTTGCATAGCACAGCTGGTCCCCAACAACAACAATATAATGTTGCATAGCGCAGCTGGTCCCCAACAACAACAATATAATGTTGCATAGCGCAGCTTGGTCCCCAACAACAACAATATAATGTTGCATAGCACAGCTGGTCCCCAACAACAACAATATAATGTTGCATAGCGCAGCTGGTCCCCAACAACAACAATATAATGTTGCATAGCACAGCTGGTCCCCAACAACAACAATATAATGTTGCATAGCGCAGCTGGTCCCCAACAACAACAATATAATGTTGCATAGCGCAGCTGGTCCCCAACAACAACAATATAATGTTGCATAGCGCAGCTGGTCCCCAACAACAACAATATAATGTTGCATAGCGCAGCTGGTCCCCAACAACAACAATATAATGTTGCATAGCACAGCTATGGAAGAATGGAGGAAAGAAAGACTGCAAAGGAATATAAGACAAACTCCAGTTATTCAGTAGGACGAGACTTGGGAGTAATAATGTCAGTTTTAACAATCAAGTATCATAACATTGTCATTGCTGGTGCAAGGAAAATGATAGGCTGGATAAGTACAATTACCAAGGCCAGATACTGAGCCAGAGATGGACTTTAAATCACTTCTTCTCTCAAGGCTAAAATACTACTGTATATTAGTAGCCTCCTTCAAGGCAGGCGAGATATATGAGCGGGAAAACGTGAAGAAAACTTTGACTAACCATATACTATACTCAATGAAGCATCTAAACTACTGGGAATGGTTCAAGTCTCTTAAAATGCTATACTTAAAACTTTGGCGAGAAAGAAACATAATGTATACCTTAAACCTGGAGGACTGGGCGTTAACCTTAACAGTGCGTTACCTGTGTATAACAAACTATGAAGATGATGTAAAATACGTCGACTGAAAATCAGGAGTGCGACGAGGGAGAACTCGATGAGTGTCAGAGGTCCCCGACTCTTTAGTAACCTACCTCTGTGCTCAATAAGAATCACCAACAAGCTTCTTGTCTTCAAAAGGGAACTGAACAAGTTCCTAAAGTCATTGCCTGACCAGTCACGTTGAAGTGCGTGCTGCCAGCACTAACCACCTAGTTGACTAAGCCGTGATTCTCCAGTGCCCTACACCCTATTGTTGTAAATTTTTGTTAATAAATGAATCCTACAAACTGTGGAACTAACATTAAGTTTAGATTCCCTTGTGGTATACTTAATTTCAGAATGGCATTCACAAGATGATGTGTGAAGGAAGAATTACACTCCTATAAGACCACTATGAAGTACTACTCTACACAACACTTCACTACTCTACACAACACTTCACTACTCTACACAACACTTCACTACACTACACAATACTTCACTACTCTACACACTTCACTACTCTACACAACACTTCACTACTCTACACAACACTTCACTACACTACACAATACTTCACTACTCTACACACTTCACTACTCTACACAACACTTCACTACTCTACACAATACTTCACTACTCTACACACTTCACTACACAACACTTCACTACTCTACACAACTTACTCTTCACACTTACTCTTACACCTACTACTCTACACAACCTTCACTCTATTCTACTACACTTCACTACTCTACACACTTCACTACTCTACACAACACTTCACTACTCTACACAATACTTCACTACTCTACACACTTCACTACACAACACTTCACTACTCTACACAACACTTCACTACTCTACACAACACTTCACTACTCTACACACACTTCCTCACAACACTACTACTCACTCATACTTACACATTACTACACACTTCACTACTTCTACACACACTTACTACTCTACACAACCTTCACTACTTCACAACACTTCACTACTTACACAAACTTCCTACTCTACAAACACTTCACACTTCTACACAACCACTTCTCACTCACTCTACAACACTTACTATTAAACTTCACTACTCTACACAACACTTCACATCTCACAACATTCTACTATCTACACACACTTACTCTTACACAACACTTACTCTTACACAACACTTCACTTCTACACACTTCACTACTTAACAAACTTACTACTCTACACAACACTTACTACTCTACAAACACTTCATTCTACAAACACTTTTCTACTACACAACACTTACTATCTCTACACACTTCACTACTCTACACAACACTTCCACTACTCTACAACAACATTCACTACTCTACACAACACTTCTACTACTCTACACACTTCACTACTCTCACAACACTTCACTCTCTCACAACACTTCTCTCTACACAACTTACTACTCTCACACACTTCACTACTCTCACACAACACTTCACTACTCTACACAACACTTCACTACTCTACACAACTTCACTACTCTACACAACATTCACTACTCTACATCAACACTTCACTACTCTACACAATACTTCACTCTCTACACAACCTTCACTCTCTAACAACACTTCACTACTCTACACAACTTCACTACTCTACACAAACTTCACTACTCTACACAACCTTCACTACTCTACACAACCTTCACTACTCTACACACTTCACTACAACAACTTCACTACTTACACAACACTTACTACTCTACACAACTTCACTCTCTACACAACACTTCACTCTCTACACAACACTTCACTACTCTTACACTAACACTTCACTACTCTACACAACACTTCACTACTCACAACATCATACTCTACACAACACTTACTACTTCTACCAACACTTCACTACTCTACACAACCTTCACTACTCTACAACCTTACTTCACAACTTCACTACTCTACACAACACTTCACTACACTACACTTCACTACTCTACACACTTCACTACTCTACACAACACTTCACTACTCTACACAACACTTCACTACTACACAACACTTCACTACTCTACACACACTTCACTACTCTACACAACACTTCACTACTCTACACAACACTTCACTACTCTACACACTTCACTACTCTACAGAACATTCACTACTCTACACAAACTTCACTACTCTACACAACTTACTTCTACACATTTCACTACCTACACTACACTCACTACTTCACTTACAACACTTCACTACTCTACACAACACTTCACTCTCTACACAAACTTCACTCTCTACACAACACTTCACTCTCTAACAACTTACTACTTACACAAACTTCACTACTCTACAACACTTCACTACTCTACACAACACTTCACTACTCTACACACTTATCTTCACACACTTACTACTCTACACAACACTTACTACTCTACACAACTTACTTCTACACATTCACTACTCTACAACACTTCACTACTTCACAAATCACTCTCTACAACACTTCACTACTCTACACAACACTTCACTACTCTACACAACACTTCACTACTCTACACAACACTTCACCTTACTCTACACTTCACACTTACACACTTCTACTCTACAACACTTCACTCTCTACACAACACTTACTCTCTAACAACTCACTACTTACACAACACTTCACTACTCTACACACACTTACTACTCTCACAACACTTCCTCTCTACACAAACTTCACTACTCTACACAACATTCACTCACTCTACTTACACACTTCACTACTCTCAACATTCACTCTCTACACAACTTTACTCTAACACTCACTACTTTCTACAACACTTCACTACTCTACACAACACTTCACTACTCTACAAACTACTCACTACTCTACACAAACTTCACTCTACCTACACACATATCTTCACTCTTACACACTTACTTCACTACTCTACCACAACACTTCCTACCTACAACACTTCACTACTCTACACTTCTACTCTCACATCTTACTCTTGCACAACATCACTACTCACAACACTCACTACTCTACATCAACACTTCACTACTCTACACAAACACTTACTACTCTAACTCTAACTCTATACACACACTCACTTCTCTTACTTACAACACTTACTCATTCGACATATACTTTCTACTCTACAATACACTTCTACTTCTACACTTAACTACTTACTATTACTATCAACTACTTTCTAATCTTAAACACTTCTATTATTGACACTTCACTTTCTCTAAAACTTCACTACTCTAACAACAGTTCACTACTTCACAACTTCTCTCTCTACAGATCACTTTCTACACTTCACTACTCTTCACAAACTTCTCTTACATGCATGCTTCACACTCAAACTCTCTCACATCACATCACAAACTTACTACTCACAATACTTCCTACCCTTCACTATCTACACTTACTCTCTACACAACCTTCACTACTTCACAACTACTACTTACACAACTTCACTACTTACACTTTAATTACACTCTCAACACTTACTCTCTACACAACACTTCACTACTCTACCACACCTTCTCACTTCACCTTCACTTACTCTACTAACACTTCACTACTCTCACAACACTTCACTACTCTACACAACACTTCACTACTCTACACAATCACTCTCTACCCTTCACCCACACTTCACATTATACATCACTCATTCTACTTTAAAAAACTTACTACTCATAAACACTTCCTCTCACTAATACACTCACTACCATTATGCATCAACACTTCACAATGAACTATGGACACAGTACTACACTGCACTACTCCACAATACATGTCGTTACACTGCATTACACCACACTTCACTATGTATTACTACACTGTACTTATACGTCCAGGAAAACATTATCACTTACCATACAACACTTGTTTAATGAGATATAATTTGATCCCACATGGGTATATTTTGTCCAGACACAGACAGTACACCATGAACAGCTCACAGTTGTTTTCAGTGACTGACAATCTACATTCAAAATACCCAGAACTTACGACATGGAGAGAGATGCACTGAAGTTCGCCACAACACATTACACTAGACTGCATTACACTGCAATACACTCAGTAATACAGCATCACTCCATCTCTACTGCATTGCAACTCTACACTACACAATATCATTTCGAATCAGTAATATTTCTAAACTCACTAATTTATGCAAACTATTCTACATTCATCAACTTCTTGAGAGTACTACTTGTACTAATTATTCAACTCTTGGGTTTCAAATCTTGGGAGTAAAATCTTTGGATTAAAAGAAGGTGGGTCGAACCTCCTATAGCTTTCTCCTTGTAGAAAGGATCATTACCACTGATGGTACTCGTAGTAGCGAAAGTGTACTTGGTTGTGGCAAGATTCTGCTTAATGGTGAGGGGTCCCTTTGGCAGTGTTCTAAAGATTCCTCATTGTACTTAAGATTCTTGTTAATGATGGGGTGCTCTCGGCGGAGTCCTGAAGACCCCTCATTATAATCTACAACCAAGATTAATGGTGTGGGTCCACTCGGCGGTGTCCTGAAGACCCAACATCATTCATGTTAATGATAAGGTCCTCTCGGTGGAAGTCCTGAAGACCAGACATTACTCTTTAGTCTTCAGCTAAGATTCTTGTTAATGTTGAGTCCTCTCGACGGAGTTCTGAAGATTCCTCATAATACTTGAATTAGAGCTAAGATTAATTTTAATGGTGGAGGGTCCACTCGGCGGAGTCCTGAAGCCCCTCGTTATTATAACTTTGCAGGAGTCTAACTAAGATTCGTATGGAAGAGTCCCCTCGGCGGAGTCCAGAAGGCACTTGATACAGGTCTCGGTTATGATGCATTGACCAAAAGGTAGGAGAATCCTCTCAGCGGAGTCTTGAAGAACTCACACTATTCTCCACACTGTTAAGAGAGGGAGCTATAAACTACCCCAAGAGATACCATAGGGTTGATTCTCTCGGCAGTCTGAAAAGGTTTCAAAAACCTCTGCTGGGTAAGTGCTTGCAAGCACTTGAAGACACATTCGTTACAAGTGTTCAGTTTTGTTCACCTTGTGCCTCAGTGGGACTTGGTCTTTGTAGAACCATCAGGAAGAAGTGGGGGAGGAATGGTGGTCTAGGCCTCGAACTTCGGGGGAAACCCACTTAATAAAAAGAACGAGCCTTGATGTCTACCTCTTGGGTGGTTGGGAAAAGACATCTGGAACTCGAAGAGCAGCCACCTTCACGTGGTGAGTTCTGGGTATTTTGGATGTCTATTGTTAAAAAATAGTCTTGCAAAATAGCTAAATGCTGCTCAATGTATTTTGTCTATGTCTAAATGACGTATACCTATATGGAATAAAGTACTGCGTGTGTAGTGCATTGTGGTGTAGTGCCATGTGTAGTGAAGTAGTGTAGGCAATATTTTATTTTAGTAAACAGTGTATATTAGTGAAAGGTGACTTTTATGAATTGTGTATAGTGAAGTGTTGTTCCATGAATAGTTTTACGTTGAGAATAGTGTAGAGAATCAAGTGCATTATAGTGAAGAAAATAATGAAGGGTGGCTCAGAATATAGTGTTGTGAAGTCAAGTATAATTAATAGTGTTGCTGGATGTTTGGGTTAGAAACAAAATTTTAGAGAAGTACTTCATAGTGGTCTTATAGGAGTGTAATTCTTCCTTCACATCATCTTGTGAATGTCATTCTGAAATTAAGTATACCACAAGGGAATCTAAACTTAATGTTAGTTCCACAGTTTGTAGGATTCATTTATTAACAAAATTTAACAACAAAAGGGTGTAGTGCACTGGAGAATCACGGCTTGGTCAACCAGGTGGTTAGTGTTGGCAGCACGCACTTCAACGTGACTGGTCAGACAATGATTTTAGGAACTTGTCAAGTTCTCTTTTGAAGATAGCCAGAAGCTTCTTCGTAATTCTGTTTACCTACAAACGGTATGCCTTCATACCTTGTTTGTCTCCCATCTGCACTTTCCCAAACCCACGTGAGAGCAGATCTCTGATTATTTATCTATCACTTCGAGAGGATAGGGAGGGTAAAAGAAAACGATGGAAAGCCACGTTTTCATATTTAATTCCCAATAAGCACGTAGCGAGGAAACTGAAGAGTCGGGGACGCCTGACACTCATCGAGTTCTTTCTTAGTGTGATATACTTAAAACTTGGGCGAGAAAGAAACATAATCTATACCTGAAAAATCGTGGACTGGGCGAGAACCTTAAAAGTGTGTTACCCATGTACAACAGACCATGAAGATGATGTAAAATACGTAGACTGAAAATCAGGAGTGCGACGAGGGAGAACTCGATGAGTGTCAGAGGTCCCCGACTCTTTAGTAACCTTCCTCTGTGCTTAAAGAGAATTACCAACAAGCTTCTTGTTGTCTTTAAAAAAGAACTTGACACGTTCCTAAAATCATTGTCTGACCAGTCACGTTGCAGTGCGTGCTGCCAGCACTAAAAACCTGGTTGACCAAGCCGTGATTCTCCAGTGCCCTACACCCTTTTGTTGTTAAATTTTGTTAATAAATGAATCCTACAAACTGTGGAACTAACATTAAGTTTAGATTCCCTTGTGGTATACTTAATTTCAGAATGACATTCACAAGATGATGTGAAGGAAGAATTACACTCCTATAAGACCACTATGAAGTACTTCTCTAATATTTTGTTTTTAAACCAAACATCCAGCAACACTATTCATTATACTTGACTACACAACACTATATTCTGAGCCACCATTCATTATTTTCTACACTATATTGTAAATTGTTCTCTACACTATTATCAACGTAAAACTATTCATGGTACAACACTTCACTACACAACACTTCACTACTCTACACAACACTTCACTACTCTACACAACACTTCACTACTCTACACAACACTTCACTACTCTACACAACACTTCACTACTCTACACAACACTTCACTACTCTACACAACACTTCACTACTCTACACAATTCAAATAAGTCACCATTCACTAATATACACTACATTAAATATTGTCTATGTGACGTATACCTATATGGAATAAAGTACTGCGTGTGTAGTGTATTGTGGTGTAGTGCCATGTGTAGAGTGAAGTAGTGTAGGCAATATTTTATTTTAGTGAACAGTGTGTATTAGTGAATGGCGACTTTTGTGAATTGTGTAGAGTAGTGAAGAGTTGTGTCATGAATAATTTTGCGTTGAGAATATATTGTGTAGAAAATATTTGGTTACAGTTGATGTTGTTTTTGTTGAAGTTGAATCAGTTGAAATCAACCTGACGGTTGGGACAGAGAAATACAATCAATCTGAAGGTTGATTGTATTTCTCTGTCCCAGTTCACTGTGCATGCAGTTCTGCTCCTGGATTATGTTGTAATCAGAGATTTTAGTCTTCGACACCATTGTCCCGGCCTAAATCCTCATTGTAAATATAATGTACAAGGTGTTGCTCAGTCTGGTCGTTTCGGCACTCTGCTAGCATAAAGCGAATTTATTTCATAGGTTTATTTTTATTTTTTTGGGGGGGGGACGGTTCCCGCAAGCTAGCTCTAAGGACTCTCTGCAGTTACAGTCCTTGCTACATTCTGATATTTAAGATATCTCAAATCAAAGTCTCCATGTAGCAAGATATTTGGGGACGAGTTTGATAAGTTATCAAGACAACATTCGATATCAAATATCTGGTCATTGAACTTCTTGGACGTTGTATCTGGTGGTTTATATAAAAGCACAACAACTACAGACTAAAGAAAGAAGAGGCCGACCCTCTTCCTTGCTGATGTTTTTTTACCGCTCGCATCTAAATAGATTGTTCTCTGAAATCCATATTTGATTATCAAAATAGTCTTTTATGAGAGTCCATCAAAGCCGCATACATTGTATTTGAATTCGTTAGACCATTGATAAATTATATTGTTTGTCTTCGATTTGAGACCGTGTACAAACACAAAACTGTTTGCAAATACAAAAGATGATATATTGCTGGTTGGTGTTGACAGGCTGCTTGTTGGCTCAGCATCCGTGGCTCTGAGGAGCTTCACCACTGCCTCTGGTTCCAGCATGGCTCCTAAGTGCTCATTATATTCTTAAAATTTCTAATTATTTTATTTAGTTTCTTCTATTACTATAAAATCCTTGATGTGTGATTATGATTTGCATGATCACACTGGCGGTGAAGAGGCATTATATGCCTCGTCACATTATTGTGGTGGGTCGGACAGATTGAATCATATCATTGTCATTCATTTGATGAACTTCAGCACAACTCTGGGAGAAAGAGCTTGAGGGACCTTTAGCAATATATCTTTATTCATATTTCGACATTACTCGGGATGGTTATATATGCAAGTTCCCTTTTGGTTAGTCTTGGCAGAGCTGTGTTTACACATGATCCGGGAATACAGTTTCACATTTCAGTTTTCTCTTGGTTGTGGTTTCAGAGCTGCGAGTTCCCAACTGATGTAATTTGTTATTTGTTCTAGAGCCAGAACCAACACTAAAAACACTGATATCAGCCAGAGATAACACTGACATCAGCACTGAAACCACAGCCAGAACCAACACTCAAAGCATCACTGGTACCAGTCATAACAAACTCTGGAACCACAGCCAGACTCAACACTAGAAGCAGGATTTCGGGGGTCAACGCCCCTGCGGCCCGGTCTGTGACCAGGCCTTGCGATGGATCAGGGCATGATCTACCAGGCTGTTACTGCTGGCCGCATGTAGACTGACGTATGAACCACACCCCGGCTGGTCAGGTACTGACTTTAGGTGCCTGTCCAGAGTATTCTGTGTGTCTGTATATCGATCTGTCTGTCTCTGTCTCTGTGTGTCTGTGTGTCTGTCTGTCTGTGTGTCTGTATGTCTCTCTCTCCCTCCCTCCCTCCCCATTATTAACTCTAACACTTCTCGCCCTTCACATTGGTACCAATAAGAACCAACACTGACATCAACATTGGAAACACAGCCAGACCCAACACTAGAAGCAACACTGGTACCAGCACAATCACTACTGACATCAACACTGGAAACACAGCCAGACCCAACACTAGAAGCAACACTGGTACCAGCACATCACTACTGACATCAACACTGGATACACAACCAGAATCAACACTTTTTGATCTCAAGTTACTTAACAAATTAGTTCCAAATTGAGTTTTTAATTCCACGGAAATTTAATGCTCATGAGGCGTTATTTTCCATGTGTGTTGTTTGTGTCTGCATTTTTTTGTATACATGTATAATATTTGCGTGTACATGTGTCACATTTGCGTGTACATGTGTCGCATTTGCGTGTACATGTGTAACATATGCGTGTACATGTGTAACATTTGAGTGTACATGTGTAACATTTGCTTGTACATATGAAATATTTGTGTGTACATGTGTCACATTTTCGTGTACATATGTCACATTTGCGTGTACATGTATAACATATGCGTGTATGTGTAAAACATATGCGTGTACATGTGTCACAACATATCCGTGTACACGTGTAATACTCCACAATTTTGTAATATTTTACACAATTCTAAAATATCAAGCATAATTTTACAATATGTACAAACATATCCACGATATACAGGGAGTTTCAAATAAAAGGACCCAAATTCAAAGCAATATATTTTATGATCGGGTTCATCTATTTTAAAGTTAGTTTGATATCTTTATTATGCAGCCCATACCCATCCTGTGGGCGGTAGTCAAAAGATTACAGAGGTACATAATGGGTCCAGGGACTGGACCTCAAAGTTTGATAGCTGAGCAAGTTACAAAGGTAATGAACTCAGATGGTCACAATCATGACAAGTTACAAAGGTATTTGCAGATTACAGAGGTATATATAGGGTCCAGAGACTGGGCCCCAAAGTTTTGATAGCTGAACAAGGTACAATGGTAATTAATTCACTAGTTACAAGGTAATGAATCATGTAAGTAAATTTACTTACGTCTGTACATGGTTGCACTCATGAACAAATTATAAAGCAATGAACAATCTGTTCATGAGTGCAACCATGTACAGACGTAAGTAAATTTACTTACATGATTCATTACCTTGTAACTAGTGAATTAATTACCATTGTACCTTGTTCAGACTGCTCACACACACACACACACACACACACACACACACACACACACACACACATACACGCAGTACCCCGGTGGCCTAGTGGTAAAGCTCTTGCTTCACGCACGGAGGGGCCGGGTTCAATTCCCGGTGGGGCAGAAACATTTCGAAGTGTTTCCTTACATACACATACACACACAAATATATACAACAGGCCTAGTGTCTAATTGACATGTGCCTAGGACAAAATGGTAACTAACATACACGCAGTACCCCGGTGGCCTAGTGGTAAAGCTCTCGCTTCACGCACGGAGGGCCCGGGTTCTATTCCCGACGGGGCGGAAACATTTCGAAGTGTTTCCTTACACACACACACACACACATACACACATACATACAACAGGCCTAGTGTCAAATCGACATGTGCCTAGGACAAAATGGTAACTAACACACACACACACACACACATAATTCACTCAGATTGACTGTTCGCCTACATGTTTGGACTCATTTTATTGTGTTATGTATAATTGCGTTATGTATGATTGCGCTATGTATAATTATATATGCTGTGTTGTGTTTTGTATGACTGTTCAATGTATGTGTTATGTATGATTGCGTTATGTATGATCGTGCTATGTATTGTGTGTGTGTGTGTGTGTGTGTTGTGTGTGTGTGTGTTGTGTGTGTGTGTGTGTCCTTACATTCTTTGCTTTCAGGATGTTAGTGTGGCTGTGAGTGCTCTATATTGGTGCCCCTTACTCTCCCACTGCTCTCACATAAGTCACGGGAAGGATGGTGTGCAGTGACACCATTAAAGCAGAAGACAGTACCTGTGGAAAATATTGGTATTTTCCGAAAGTTGTAATTGATAAACTTTCCAATATGAACAGATATCCTTAATGTACCGCTGGTACATGGGGGTTTGTAATAGAGAACCATCATACCAGCGGGGAGGAAGCGGGAAGAGGCTGGGCAGGGGGGAATGGGCAGAGTGTGAACAGGGAGCCTACCAACCCGATTTCAGGTGATGATGGCGAGTCAAATTTGGAGATTCAAGCCACCTAACCAGATTTAATTACCTCCTTTCGTAATGTGGAGGAATATCCAGTGACGTGGTGAATATAAAGTGGGACAATCGGTCCAGGAGGTCCAGTAATAGGACAATAATTGTGAAATAAGGTGCCGACGGCGAGTGACGCGGCCATAGGCCTACTTGAACTGAGTGAAATGACCATACGGCAGGATAAAGTCGTAACCCTGATGTTGTGGAGTTCATCTTAGAAGAGACTGTAATATATTCGATGAACTTTGGGAAATGGTGAATATAGTGAAACCGAGTTGTAAATAATCAGGGGTTGATTGCATCGAGCGAGTCTGGTTTGGGTACGCCATACCCCGACCGCCATATTGGATGTGATTGAAATGAACTAACATATCGTAAGTTATCTACTCGAAATTCAAGTATCGAGACTGTGAATGTGTATAAACTAGTGGGGCATTAAGCCAGGATACACGTAATATGTAAAGTTATACGTATAAACAGTACAAACGGTCGGATTAGTGAGAGGATCTGATTCGCTACCCCGACCAACCACATGTTAACGAACGCTCGGTCTCGTGAGCGTATAAGAGGAGGACGTCAACAACGGAACGACTCCCTCATCTAAAGCTAAGTACTCTGCTTGTGTATTTGTTATTGGCCAATGATATTGTTACGCACAGTAGATGTACTTTAGCTAGGTCAACGATCTACGATACACCGCTATGATGCTGTTAATTAGGTGAGTGTTGGTCATATTCATTGAACCGTGTTCTTTACCTCTTCTCCTGAGTGATCAGTCGTATAACCAATACAGTCCACTTAAATTTAACGTAATATAACTGTAATAAATGATCTTCTCAGATTTATTTATACTGGTCCAGAGTGCAGTGGGATAACGAGAATATTGAAGGTACCCCCTCGGTGTGGCCAGGAGCGGGTAAAGTTCTCACAAACCTTAAAGGGAATGACTGCGGTAAATTTTATACGAGTCGGTCATCTCCCTGGGAGTTTGTTTATTGCTAGTGGCGGTGTCCCAGATAGACTTCTCTCTCACAATTCCCCATAGCGCCCGTTGGTCCGTCCTGAACCGGATGTGATTAGTGAATTAATCATTATTGAATTAATTAATTAATAAATAAGTGACTGATCATAGGAAGTGAGTATAGAGTACACAGTTAATTAATTGTGTGGTGGACAGTAATTAGTCCAATTAATTGCTAGCGCAGGCGTGGCTACGATTTGTGCGAGAGTAAGGTGTGAGAATCACCTTTATAAACAATTTATTTAATTTGTGACGTCAGTGGTTATTAATCCTATAACCACGGCTGAACTTAATGGAGTTAGTGTGGCTGGCAAGCCCATGAATAATAAAGGGTCTATTTAATTTGTACCCTCAGTGGTTATTGATCCTATAACCATGGCTGAACTTAATGGAGTTAGTGTGGCTGGCAAGCCCAGGGAGACTAATGTGAAACTGGCACTCTCCGTAGTCAATAATGACTCGGTGGGGCCAATAGGAGTATTAATAGGCAGCGACTATTATGCAGCCTTTGTGAAGGGTATGACGAAGAGGTGCGGAGTCACTCTTCTCAACACGGGTGCAGGCCATGTCATTTATGGCCGGCTTCCTCGCAGTAATGAATGACTGGAGGAAGCCGTAAATGCAGTCACTGTGTGTCTTACTCATGAAACGTCACCCCAGTGTACATATTCTTCAATAGAGAATGCTGTTGAACCAGTGCACAAATTGTGGGAACTGGACAGTATTGGGATTAATGTAAATGAAGAAAGTCCAGATGATTCCTTCACTCAGGAACAATACCTGAAGGATGTTAAATTTGAGTCTGGACAATACTGGGTGCGACTCCCATGGAAGCTAAACCATCCGGAACTACCCACTAATTACCGGATGGCGTATGGTCAGTTAAAGGTCCAGCTCCACGAATTGAGTAAGACACCAGAATTGTTGACTGCTTATAATACAATAATTAATGAACAGTTAAATAATCAGTTCATAGAGGAGGTACCCCCTGAGCAAGCCAATATTTATGGTCACTACTTACCTCATCACGGAGTGAAGAAGGATTCGAAAACCACTCCTTTGAGGATCGTGTTTAATTGTAGTGCCAGGGGTAATAAAAATGTACCTAGTTTGAATGATTGTTTAATGACAGGTCCGTCGCTGACGGAGAAATTGGGAGATGTGTTATTGAATTTCAGAGTTAATAGTTATGCCTTCACGGCAGACATAAGTAAAGCTTTCCTGAGAGTGGGATTGCAAGAGACGGATCGGGATTACACAAGATTTCTGTGGCCAGAGGATCCTAGCAATCCACTTAGTCCGCTGAAAACTTTCAGATTCAGAAGTGTCTTATTTGGGGCTACTTCTAGTCCGTTCTTACTTCAGGCGACGATAAATGCGCACCTTAAACGTACAGGTGGTCCACTGAGTGACATAATGAGTAAACAATTCTATGTGGACAATTTCCTGGGGGTGACGTCAACTGAAGAGGAGCTAATGAAGATATATGAAGGGGCTAATGACATAATGCAAGGTGCAAATATGCCTCTCAGGGAGTGGAACAGTAATTCGTCCAGGTTAAAGGACCGAATAAATAAAGATAATCCCGGCGATGAAGTATCTGGGTGTAGCAATGTATTGGGACTGACTTGGGATACTGAAGGAGACTTGATATCGTTAAAGTCTAATAATTATAGTATGCCCAAGAAATTAACGAAGAGGACCCTGCTTGCTGAAGTTTCAAAATGTTTCGATCCACTAGGCTTAGTGGCGCCTCTTAAAATCCGAGGGAAGTTGGTACAAGAGGCATGGAAGCAGAAGTGTGCTTGGGATGAAACCCTACCTGAGGAATTCGTTAACAGGTGGGAAGAATTAATTGGTGATAATGAGAAAGTTCCAATGTTGGAGTTCCCGCGGTGTGTAGTCCGCTCTGGAGTGGAAAATACACTCCACATTTTTTGCGATGCTTCTAAATTAGCGTATGGAGCAGTCGCTTATCTTCAATGTGATAAAGATATTTCTCTTGTCATGTCTAAAACTAAAGTGGCTCCAATTAAATTACGTACCTTACCTCAGTTGGAATTAACCGCCATTTATGTGGGTGTCAATTTAGCTGATTATTTACGGAGTAAATTGCCGGAGATAAATATTAGCGACACCATAATTTGGTCTGATAATGAGGTATCCTTGCAGTGGATTCGTAACGAAAAACAGCAAGATTGTGTACGTGCAAAATAGTCGCAAAAATTTACGAGATACAATTTGAATCGTCTAACAACGAACTCTGCCCGGCCGCAGTGTGGAAAATATTGGTATTTTCCGAAAGTTGTAATTGATAAACTTTCCAATATGAACAGATATCCTTAATGTACCGCTGGTACATGGGGGTTTGTAATAGAGAACCATCATACCAGCGGGGAGGAAGCGGGAAGAGGCTGGGCAGGGGGGAATGGGCAGAGTGTGAACAGGGAGCCTACCAACCCGATTTCAGGTGATGATGGCGAGTCAAATTTGGAGATTCCGGCCACCTAACCGGATTTAATTACCTCCTTTCGTAATGTGGAGGAATATCCAGTGACGTGGTGAATATAAAGTGGGACAATCGGTCCAGGAGGTCCAGTAATAGGACAATAATTGTGAAATAAGGTGCCGACGGCGAGTGATGCGGCCATAGGCCTACTTGAACTGAGTGAAATGACCATACGGCAGGATAAAGTCGTAACCCTGATGTTGGGGAGTTCATCTTAGAAGAGACTGTAATATATTCGATGAACTTTGGGAAATGGTGAATATAGTGAAACCGAGTTGTAAATAATCAGGGGTTGATTGCATCGAGCGAGTCTGGCTTGGGTACGCCATACCCCGACCGCCATATTGGATGTGATTGAAATGAACTAACATATCGTAAGTTATCTACTCGAAATTCAATTATCGAGACTGTGAATGTGTATAAACTAGTGGGGCATTAAGCCGGGATATACGTAATATGTAAAGTTATACGTATAAACAGTACAAACGGTCGGATTAGTGCGAGGATCTGATTCGCTACCCCGACCAACCACATGTTAACGAACGCTCGGTCTCGTGAGCGTATAAGAGGAGGACGTCAACAACGGAACGACTCCCTCATCTAAAGCTAAGTACTCTGCTTGTGTATTTGTTATTGGCCAATGATATTGTTACGCACAGTAGATGTACTTTAGCTAGGTCAATGATCTACGATACACCGCTATGATGCTGTTAATTAGGTGAGTGTTGGTCATATTCATTGAACCGTGTTCTTTACCTCTTCTCCTGAGTGATCAGTCGTATAACCAATACAGTCCACTTAAATTTAACGTAATATAACTGTAATAAATGATCTTCTCAGATTTATTTATACTGGTCGAGAGTGCAGTGGGATAACGAGAATATTGAAGGAACCCCCTCGGTGTGGCCAGGAGCGGGTAAAGTTCTCACATACCTTAAAGGGAATGACTGCGGTAAATTTTATACGAGTCGGTCATCTCCCTGGGAGTTTGTTTATTGCTAGTGGCGGTGTCCCAGATAGACTTCTCTCTCACAATTCCCCACAGTACCCATGAATTGTCCGAGTCATTACTCAACTCAGGTTGAAGACTTAAACCTGGTGGCACCTCACAGTGAGGACCCCAGTGGAAATAAGTCACTGTCTGACTTTTTTGGGTTATCCTAGGTTCTCCACACAAATGAATAAACTTACTTACTGACTTCTGTACACCCTCTTGAGTGTTGATGAAATCAGGTGCCAGATAGGAACAGTATAAGACTTGCCTGATAGGGACACACCACAGGTGACTTACCACAGGAGATGTTAACGTATCTTTACAATGAAAAAAACTACTTAACGATATTATTGCCAATAAAAAGTCTCACAGATGAAGCAGCACCAGAAGTTTGAAGAAAGTTAGTGACTCAAGGCACGCACCAGTCCACAGCTGAAGAGGTAAATTGCATCTTCTGTGAGGAAGCAAGTAAGTACTTGAGAGGCCAAAACACACAAGAGAGGGTCTTACACACTGTATTGGATTAAATTCAGATGAGAAAATCAGGAAAGCTGTAGTCAGAAAAAATGGATAAGGTAACACTTGTCATTGTCACCAGGAAACTGGTAGCTGCTGAAGGCTACTACTACAGGTCCAACAACAGTCTGAAACCTAACTTAACTAACTAACAGGATGCAGATGCTACCACAGATAGCAGTCTACCTGATGCAAACATTATACTACTGAGCAAAGGGTAAGGTTGCAGAGAAACAGTCCTACAGTGAACTGTTTGCATTAATCAGTGTAGAAGCATTTGTCAGTTCGGCTGTGGTGACACTGACTGACCTCACATTTAGACTGGTGCTGGGGATAAATGTTTTTGGTGTCACCCCAGGTGACAGCCTCCACGAAGAAGCACATCCGCCACAAGTTGGAGGCTGAGTTTAGAGGACCACTTCACATTTTTCCGGATGGCAAGGATGAAAAAATCTCATATTCTGACCTGAGCGTAAAGGGGGCGGGTACTCGCCAGCCTCACCTGTGCGGGGGTGAGTCTACCTGGAGTCTACTTGGAGAGAATTCCAGGGGTCAACGCCCCCGCGGCCCGGTCTGTGACCAGGCCTCGTGTTGGACCAGAGCCTGATCAACCAGGCTGTTACTGCTGGCCGCACGCAGTCCAACGTACGAACCACAGCCCGGCTGATCAGGTACCGACTTGAGGTGCCTGTCCAGTGCCCGCTTGAAGACAGCCAGGGGTTTGTTGGTAATCCCCCTGATGTATGCTGGGAGGCAGTTGAACAATCTTGGGCCCCTCACACTTATTGTGTTGTCCCTCAACGTGCTAGTGGCACCCCTGCTCTTCATTGGGGGGATGTTACATCGCCTGCCGAGTCTTTTGCTTTCGTAGAGAGTAATTTTTGTGTGCAAGTTTGGTACTAAGCCCTCGAGAATTTTCCATGTGTATATAATAATGTATCTCTCCCGCCTGCGTTCTAGAGAGTACAGGTTTAGGAACTTCAAGCGTTCCCAGTAGTTGAGGTGGTTTATCGCACTTATGCGTGCGGTGAAGGTTCTCTGCACATTTTCAAGGTCAGCAATTTCACCCGCCTTGAAAGGTGCAGTTAGTGTGCAGCAATATTCCAGCCTAGATAGAACAAGCGACCTGAAGAGTGTCATCATTGGCTTGGCATCCCTGGTTTTGAAGGTTCTCATTATCCATCCTGTCATTTTTCGAGCAGATGCAATTGCTACATTATTATGGTCCTTGAAGGTGAGATCCTCTGACATGATCACTCCCAGGTCTTTGACATTAGTTTTTCGCTCTATTGTGTGGTTGGAATTAGTTTTGTACTCCGATGAGATTTTAATTTCTTCACGTTTTCCGTATCTGAGTAATTGAAATTTCTCATCATTGAACTTCATATTGTTTTCTGCAGCCCATTTAAAGATTTGGTTTATGTCTGCTTGGAGTCTTGCGGTGTCTTCAACGGTGGACACTGTCATATAGATTCGGGTGTCATCTGCAAAGGAAGACACAGCACTGTGGCTTATATCCCTGTCAATGTCTGATATGAGGATGAGGAATAGGATGGGAGCAAGTACTGTGCCTTGTGGAACAGAGCTTTTCACAGTAGCTGCCTCAGACTTTACTCTGTTGACTACTACTCTTTGTGTTCTACGTGTTAGGAAATTATAGATCCATCTACCAACTTTTCCTGTTATTCCTTTATCACGCATTTTGTGTGCTATTACACCATGGTCACACTTGTCAAAGGCTTTTGCAAAATCTGTGTATATAACATCTGCATTCTGTTTATCTTCTAGAGCATCCATACCTTGTCGTAGTGGTCCAGTAGTTGGGACAGACAGGAGCGGCCTGCTCTAAACCCATGCTGTCCTGGGTTGTGCAATTGATGGGTATCAAGATGGGTGGCGATCTTTCTTCTTAGAACCCTTTCAAAGATTTTTATAATATGGGACGTTAGCGCAATTGGTCTGTAGTTCTTTGCTATTGCTTTACTGCCCCCTTTGTGGAGCGGGGCTATGTCTGTTGTTTTTAGTAGCTGCGGGACGATCCCAGTGTCCATGCTCCCTCTCCATAGGATGGTAAAAGCATGTGATAGGGGCTTCTTGCAGTTCTTGATGAACACGGAGTTCCATGAGTCTGGCCCTGGAGCGGAGTGCATGGGCATGTCATTTATTGCCTTTTCGAAGTCATTTGGCGTCGTGATGATGTCAGAAAGGCATGCGTCTGTCAAGTTCTGTGGCACTCTCATAAAAAAATAATTTAGGTTTTCGATTTTCAGTCTGGTTAGTGGCTCGCTAAAGACTGAGTCATACTGGGATTTAAGTAACTCACTCATTTCCTTGCTGTCATCTGTGTAGGACCCATCCGGTTTAAGTAGGGGCCCAATACTGGTTGTTGTTCTCGACTTTGATTTTGCATAGGAAAAGAAATACTTAGGGTTTCTTTCAATTTCATTTATGGCTCTTAGTTCTTCCCGTGTCTCTTGATTCCTATAAGATTCCTTTAGTTTTAATTCGATGTTTGCTATTTCTCTGACTAGTGTCTCCCTACGTATTTCAGAGATATTGGCCTCCTGTAGCCGCTCCGTTATTCTGTGCCTTCACCTGTATAGGGAGCGCCTCTCTCTTTCCAGTTTGCATCTTCTCCTCCTTTTCCTTAAGGGAATTTGCCTTGAGCAAACCTCAAGTACCACAGAGTTAATTTGTTCTAGACATAGGTTGGGATCCGTGATGCTTAGGCAATCTTCCCAGTTTATATCATTTAGGACTTGGTTTACTTGGTCCCACCTTATGTTTTTGTTATTGAAGTTGAATTTGGAGAAAGCTCCCTCACAGCTGATCACATTTTGTTGATCTGGGGCCCCCCGCATGCATGTCTGGACCTCTATTATGTTGTGATCTGAGTATATTGTTTTTGATATGATGACATTTCGTATCAGATCATCATTGTTGGTGAAGATGAGGTCCAGCGTATTCTCTAATCTTGTGGGCTCTACTATTTGCTGGTTTAAGGTGAACTTGGTGCAGAGATTTAAGAGTTCATGCATGTGTGAATTTTCATCTGAGCTGCCTCCTGGTGTTATCTCTGCTACCACATTGTTTGCAATGTTCCTCCATTTTAGGTGCCTGAGGTTGAAATCCCCCAGTAGCAAGATGTTGGGGGCAGGAGCTGGAAGATTTTCCAGATAGTGGTCAATTTTCAGAAGCTGTTCCTGGAATTGTTGGGACGTTGCATCCGGGGGCTTGTAGACAACCACGATGACCAGGTTTTGATTCTCGACCTTTATTGCTAATACTTCAACTATATCATTTGAGGCATTTAGTAGTTCTGAACATATAAGTGACTCTGTGATATACAGGGCAACCCCCCCTTTTTGCTTGTTCACTCTGTCACACCTGTATAGGTTGTAGCCCGGCATCCATATTTCATTGTCCAAGTGATCTCTTATGTGGGTCTCTGTGAAAGCCGCAAACATAGCATTTGACTCTGTAAGCAGTCCACGAATGTAAGGTACCTTGTTGTTTGTTGCTGGCTTTAGACCCTGTATATTAGCAAAGATGAATGTAGTTGGATTGGTGGTATTGGTGGTATGGGGGGTCTTTTTTTCCTGGCTCTAGTATCTGTTGTAATGGAGTGGAGGCCACTGACTGTGATTCCACTCCAGAAATGATTGCAGTTGGTGTACAATTTCTGTCATTTCCTGCCAGCTTTTTTTCCTTCCTGGCACTAAAAAACCTCTCTCTCCGGAGTGGCTGTGGCTACCCTGATTTTGCCATGGTCTGGCAATATAAGTTATAGCACTGTCTTTCCTGAATTGATGTGTGGCACATTTCAGGGTGGAAAAACTTACAGGACGGGAGGTTGCATTTGCCTGTTTTCATATGGGAACGGTATTTTCTGGGGTGATCATAATTGCATGTCCCATCTGATTTCCCAGATTTTCCATGCCTGCAGATACCAAGTGCATAATATTCACATAGGCCTGGTTTCCGTTTGTCCTGTTTTTTTGTGACTGTGTTCCCCATTGGTGGGTGTGTTCCTGTCTCATGTCTGTCTTCGTTACTATTGCTAACAATGGAGCCTTCAACTGTTTCCGGTAATTTATCTTCAGTATTTCCCTGGGCATCCCCTTGTTTACTATCTACCGTGTTATTGTTAGTTTGTAACACTGTTTTGTGTGTGTCCTTATCTACACCTGTTTCCCCATCATTTATTTCACTAGAGCTACTTGGTTTCCCTCTTCAGGTCACCAATCAATTTTATTTCAAATTTTTATCTGTACCAGGGCGAGTAGCACCATTCGGCCCTGATTTTTTACTTTCCCAACTTGTTATGAAGCTGTCATGTAGTTTTTAATGAAGTCCGATTTGGTGTTGTTCTTTAATATCGGCCACCCTCTTTGGTCCACATCTTTAATACTCGGTGGTTTTGAATTCCTACAGTTCGGTGCTTGGACATTTACCCAAAAGTTCCCTGTAATATCGGGAAGTTGCTGTCTTGTTTGCTACTACAAGGGTTTCATGTTGATTTTGCTGTTGCATGTAATCCATGCTGAAGGGTGATCGTTATTTGATCTACATTTTATTTGATTGTAGTGTTTGGACTTTACTCTAAAAGTTATTCTTACTGTTATTGTTTGGGTGTTTGATAAGGTCCCCTAAAACTCCGTCCGCTTATTGAATCCGGACTCGGATACCAGTTTTGAATCCAGTCAATGGTTCCCTTATTTCTTAGATCTGACGAGATCCAGTGTCACTTATTTAATGAATCCTGTAGAGGTTGTCTGGGTTACGCGAGACAGATCACTGGAAGATGATTAAACAGAGTAATAATGATCGGTATGGTACATAAGTATAACTTGCGTGTTGGAGATAAAAACCGGTCCTTCTGGCAGCTCCTACTGTATGGCGGCCGTACCTCTGGCACCCTGGTTTACCTATGGCACCCTGTTTACTTCTGGCACCCTGGTAAACCTCACCCCGCTTTAACACCTGGGTTTCCGTGCACTTATGGTTCACTCTACTGGGTTTAGATTTTGTTTTTTCCTACACCACAACACTGCTGGTTTTCCTATGATGACTGGAAGATATACGGACTTATGTTAGTGAAATCGTTCACTGACAACTCACAACTCGACACTGTTTATCGTATTTTTCAGCTGGACAAATTACGTATTTCCTCAGGATTGTGCCCCTTTTCGTATTTCATAGATTTTTATATCAATGTAATCACTAGAGTTGGTCAGGTATACTAACAGTTTAAAATTATCAATACACGGACTTGCGTGGTAAGGACCCGGCGGCCGCTGGCAACTGATTTCAAACACGAAACTCGTTAGGCCTACACTTCCGCCTTTGTTTTTACTTTAGCATCTATTAACTTATCTGTATACTACGGCACCACTGATATATTCACTATACAGATCTATCTTCACCCTATTTTCAGGGAGACTTTCCTTCCCCTGACAAATAAACGTTCTGTTTTGTTATTTCACACGGCACTTAAGTTCCCCTCTGGCTTTATGGCACTATGTTCTGGCACACTAATTCCCTTGTTTTTGACTCTGTATAAGTATTTTCTGCCTGTTTTGTTGTGAGCACTGGAGGGATGTACCTTATAAGATCACTGGCACAGTTTTAAGGTTCTAGCACGTAGAGGAGACCGCGAAAAACACGAAAAAACACGGAACAAGACGGACGCGTGTACAGGCCTACACCGCGCAAACACCACTACCAACATTGTGTTCATTACATTTATCAGCAGTGCTATATTCAACATTAATGTCAATGTGGTTAACCTCATCACACTCGGCATCATCACTTACATGACCCTCATCACTATTACTAACATTATGGAGACCACTGCCCTCATCACACTCGGCATCACCACTTATATTACACTCATAACTATTAGTAACATCAGAGACAGCACTGCCCTCATCATGATGCTCACTATAGTTATCAACACAGCTGTTGGGTTCGTCATTACCATAATTAAGGACACCACCACCACCTTGTTCATCAGCCTTACACTCGCTTTCAGAATTTGTGACAATCTTGCTATTGGTACGCTCTACACATCTTTCCTTGTGCTGCTCAAGTTGTTGCTTCAGAAGAAATTGCTGTCTCTCCAGTAGTCATATGTGGGACTTGAGGTTGTATACCACACGAGCAAGCCTAGGAACATCTGGAGACGTGAAGCCCCGGTCAGCTGAGCTCGGTGGCTGACTGTCAGCTGACTCAGCTAGACTGGTATTGACAGCAGACGTGATGGAGCTCTGTTGATGTGCTTCCCAGGTGAAGTGCGCAACCCCATTGTCTGAGGGCAGGCAGGAGCCAGTATTCAGACTCCAGGTATCTGGTAGGCCTGGGGGGTCATAATGGGAGGTGCGGTTGGCTGCGATGTGGGCAGCCCTCACACTGCAGTCAGCATGAGCTGCTGTGACTCCTGAAGTCTTACAATTGATACATCGTTTAGCAACAGTCTGTTGCTGTTTGATCAAATCATAACACCGTTCAGAAGAATGAGCATTGGCACACACTGCACACTAGTGTGACTTAACTGGGCATTTCCTGGCAATGTGGCCCCAATGTTGACACTTATAACATCGACGTTGAGGAGGTCTGTACAATGCAATGTTATAGCGCCTGTTGAGGGCAGCACGGGAGTGAATATAGCGTGACAAAGTCCCCTGGCCAGTCCACTCAGCTAATATCAGATCGTTGGGAAGTCGACGAGGGCTTGCAACTTGCTCTGACACCAGATATTTAGGATTCAAGTGCTTGTTGACGTTGTATATGACAATGAGCACTTTAGGTGCCCTAGGTGGGGCAGCTCGGAGTTTGATGTTGGTGTATTCTTTAGCGAGAAGTTTGTCTATAAATTTTGACTCATTAGGCACAAATACGTAGTTATCCTCATCATGGAGAAACTTGATAGTTTTCTCTGGGTTGTCTACACTAGCTTTGTAAAACCAATTACACTTACTCTCTTGATCAGTGTTGTTAGGGAAATCTAACCTGACAGCTTTGGGAGGGTGTGCGCCCCCTGTATTGCTTGCAGCAAGCTTTCTCTGGAAGCCTCGTTCCTTTTTCCTAGAGTGTTTACTAAGGTATGTTTCAAATCTGCCTTCATCAGGATTTACGTCATCAAGGCCATCAACTATACTCATAGCTGACACAGCAGTTTCACACTGGCGATGGGTTAAAGGATACCGGTTTATAGGAGGGTCAAGGGACATTCACCTCACTAGACAAAGGCAATATGGGTGTCAGTGGAAACGAAGCCGTTTGACCAGTACTTGGTCAAGGTAGATGGCTCGGGTCGGCTCACTTTGCGGAATCGGCGGTTCCTGCGCCACATCCAGGGGCTGGCCAATACCAACCAGCCTGTGTCATCACCATATACTTGTCATCAGCCTTCCAACACCCCATCCACGCCAGCCAGTGGTGAAGTACAGGACGGCGAGCTGCCTCCGGCGCCCGATGCCTCCACAGTTGCACGGCACAGCAATGAACCCAAACCCTCCCATAGAGCGCATGGACCAGGCAGTCCCACGGGCAGAAGAGCCAGGACCCGACCCGACCATATCACGACACACCCCTGCATCGCCACCTCCAAGACCTCGCAGAGACAGACGTCCGCCGGCGTACCTACGGGATTACGTCACCGAGTGAGGAGTTTCCTGCTGGAAACTGGGGGAGATGTGGGATGTAGGTGACGTGACATAGTGAGAGTCAAAGTTGGCGGGCCGGCGGCACCCATGCGCCGCCTGTAGGTGAGGCAGAGAAACTCGAGTGTAAACAAACAGAGTGCGGGGCCGACGAACACGTATTACCTTCCTAATATGTAAGTCAGTAATTATGTGTTATGTAGGGGAAGGTACTGCACACCCACTATAGATTTCCGTCTGTACAGTGAACATTAATGATATATTAGGACTAGGAGGTACAATGTGAGCTTACCTAGTCAGGTGTGCATCCTAATTTGTGTATGTTGAGATGAAGATGATATTGGATGAGTTGCAAGGTGGTTTGTTTACATGTTTTCTGAGTTATAGTTGCTGGAAGATGTTTGCTGTTCACTACAACTGAGTCAGATAATTGTTGTTGGTCGAAGTGGTCTTGGAAATTGTTCATAACATCTGTAAGTTGTAAGTCCACTCTTTCTCTTTCATTCTTGATGTCGGTGGTCAGGTGGGTAACTTGTTCTACCGCCCGCCTCCGGCTGGGTTACAAGTATCTTTGCCAGGTTAAATCACCACTAAGTCGCTTCCCAACCTTGACAGAGTGAGGGTGTCCCAGGTGCGCGTCAAGTGACCCCTGGTGACCAGTTGGTGACGCTTTGTTTTCTACAAAATGGCGAACTACAGGAGGAGAGTCAACACCGTCTGCTTGGAATTGTTAAAAGGAGCCGTTTATCCAAGCAATGCCGACGTCGTTTTACCACTCATCATTCGGGATACTCTCAAGATACCTACCGAAGATTTGTACGGCGTGTCACTGAATGGTAATGCGAGAATCTTTGTGAAATTTGTGTCACCTGTAGTCTATGAAAGGGTCGTTGACACGTATCAAGAACGGCCTATTGTTGTCAACAATAGCTTGGAGGTGCGACTTCGCGACGTTTCGGCACATTACTCATGGATTCGTCTTCGCAACATTCCATTTGAAGCCGATGAAGCTGATGTACGACGTGTGTTTGGAAGTTACGGGACTATACATGCTGTCAATGTGGGGCGATGGTCCCAAGGAATCTATGCTGGGATGTTAGAAGGGTCTTTTTCCATGAAAATGACTTTGAGACAGCCAATTCCATCATATGTGACTATGGAAGATTTCAGGACGCAAATCTACGTTACCTATCCAGGGCAGGTACGGACGTGCCGTCTGTGTGGTGGCCCTGGCCATATGGCCGCGAATTGCGAGCGACGGAGGTGGCAGCAGCGGACGGAACAACCTGAAGCGACACTTAGTGTAATGATGGATGAGTGCGTTCACCCACCGAAGGATGACATACCGGTGGTAGAGGACGTTCTGAAGGTGTTACCTGTTAATGGGAAATGGAGTGCAGCGGTGGAGGCTGCAGAGGAAGTCGTCTTGACGTTGCCACCAGCATCTGAGGGCGATGAAGATGGTGATGCCGCGGGTGAGTCACCTCTGGTGGAAGAGGTGCTGAGCCTGTCCATAGAGTTGCCTGGTTTTGACGAAATTCAGAGGCTCCTTGACAGCCCGACGCCAGTGGATTTCGTATCCACGCGGTGATTTCACCGGTGGTGGAGACTGTACTTGTGAGTAGTGTGGGTGCAGAGGGAAGGCGTGTACCTCATAAGTCTGTGATAGAGGCAGACGTGGAGGTGCACAGGGAAGATAATATGGGTGATATGGAGTACTAGGGAGCTTCCCGTAAGAGGCCAAGTACACCCGTGGAGGATGACATTCTAACTCCAGGCCAGAGGACAAGCAAAAAGGTTTGGGCAGATGTAGCCAAAGGCAGATGTAGCCTTAGGTAAGTTAGGTGGGAGTGGTGGGAAGTCCTTTAGAAGTAGTAGCGGTAAGTCCAAGTCAGGTTTGTCCGCAACTGGGAAGAGAAATGATAAAACCCCACCACTGTCTTCAAGTGCATTACAATAAATGTTAATGGCCTCCGTTCAGAGGTCAAGAGACGATGGGTGGAGGTATCACTAAGACGTTTGGATGTAGATGTGTTCTTTATGCAAGAACATAATTTTAGGTGTGGAAGTGAGTTGCGAGTGCGAGGGTATACATGTTATGTGGGGAACTCGGACAAGTTCAAAGGTGGGGTTGTAGTAGGCATACGGGAGACCAGTCCTTTTACGTTGTTGGCATGGGATTGGGGCGGTGGGGGACGGGTTGTGCGTGTTGTGGGAACATGGGGACATATACAAGTAGGTTTTATTTGTGTGTATATGCCAGCAACATCTAATAGACGGGTGAAGGAAGATTTTGTACGCGAGCATTTAGTATATTTTTTAAGGGGCCTCCCTTTAGTTTCCGTGATTGCCGGGGATTGGAATTGTGTTATTAGGGGAAAGGATGTTGAGCCAAGAGGTGGGGGGTGTCTCTTAGAAATTTTACGGGATGTACTGCGGGCGGTTGGTGTTGTAGACGTGATTGGAGGTGGGGGGTGGAACGTAGATTTCACATTTTGTCGTAAAGGTTATGCCGTACGTTTAGATAGAGTGTACATCACTGATTTAATACATTGTGGGAGGGTAGAATGTGTGGATTTGGGTTTCACGGACCATAGGGGCGTGCTGGCAGCTCTAGAATGGGAAGGTGTTGTTCGAGTTTTCCCTAGCTACTGGAAATTAAATGTTAGATTGTTGAAGGGTTTAGAGGCTTTGGAGACTTTTGGGTTATGGTGGGAGAGATTGTGGGACGGTGGTAGAGGAATCGGGAATGTGGTGGATTGGTGGAATTCAAGAGCTAAGTTGGCAATAAAGGGTTTTTACAGTAGGTTAGGGAGGGAAGATGCGTCATATAGGTACGGAAAGCAGAGGTACCTTGAGGGTCAGTTGAGAGATTGTTACGGTGCGGGAGGAAGGTATGATGAAGCAGAAATAGTGTGTCTTAGAAGTCAATTACAGGATATACAGAGCGAGAATTTTCAGGCGTTGAGGGTGCGGGCGGGGATAGAGGAGGTGCTATGGGGGGATAGGCCCTCTGTTCGAGTCCTTCGAAGTTTCAGGTTGCGACGCAAGGCGACAACGGTGATGTTTTTGGTTGTTGATGAGGACTTGGCTGGATACTGTAAGGGACAAAGGCTATGTACTACAGAAAGCATGGGGAACTATGCGGATAAATGTTTTGCACAAAAATGGATTGGTAGAGACGGGAATCAGGAGGCGAGGGAGGCTTTACTACATAGTATAGTGGCGAACGTGAATGATGTGGATAGAATGGCCATGGAGGGAAGTATAACGGAGGAGGAGGTTGCCCAGGCCGTTCGGGGTCAGGCAATGGGAAAATCGCCGGGTTGGGATGGAATTTCAGGGGATTTTTATGTAGTCCATTGGGAAACGTTAAAACACGTCCTGGTCCGTTTATACAATTCTATGAAAGATGATGGAAAAATGGGTGGGGAGGTGGGGTTGGGGATCGTGGTTTTAGTGCCGAAGGTACACATACATGGAACTCTAGGGGAATATAGACCCATCACGTTGTTAGGAGCAGATTATAAGATTTTTGCAAGAATTTTAGCTAATCGTATGAAACGAGTGTTAGATAAAGTGGTATGGGAAGGGCAATATGGGATTCCTGGAAGGTCTATGAGGGTCGGCCATCGTAGAATTAAAGGTTTTGTGGAGGAACGTCATGGGGGAGGAGTATTGGGATTGGATTGGGAAAAGGCTTTTGATAATGTAGATAGGGAGACTTTATTTGCAATATTATTAAAACAGGGTTTTGGGGAAGAGATAGTGTCATGGGTGCATATGCTATACATTGATGCAAAACTACAGGTTCAGGTGAATGGGAGGGTGGGGTCCGCGATAGGCATGGGGTGGGGGCTGCGGCAGGGGTGTCCCCTCTCCCAGCTCTTGTTTGCCTGTTTGCAGGACCCTTTTTATAGGTTAGTTAACGGAGGAGTGGGGCAGGGTTTTAGTGCGCAGGGTGTAGAGGTGGGCATCATAGGATACGTTGATGATACTACCATAATGGTGCTTAGTAGGGTAGGTTTGGATTTCATTAACAGGGTTATAGTTTTTTTTGGAGATGCGTCAGGGATGCGTGTTAACAGGGAAAAATTAAAATTTTTGGAGGTGGGGTCCTGGGTGGGGGGGACGTTGGGCAAGGAGTATGGGTGGAAAACTGTCGAGAGCCTTAAAATATGTGGAGTACATTTTTGTGACGAGGAAAGATCTGCAAGAACAATTAATTCGTCTTCAGTTGTAGATGCAGCCATTCGTAGAATTGCTTCCGGAGGATGTACTGAGGTTACAGAGGAGAGTTTTGAATTTTATATGGGGATTCCGTCGACATTGGTTGGGGAAGGATGTCGTCATGACAAAAATAGCTAAGGGAGGTATGGGGTTAATACCGGTACATAGGCGTTTGATTGGTATTTATGTGCGGCAGGAATATCTAGAGCGAGGCGGAGTTAGGGGGGCGAGGGTTGATGCAGTAATGAGAGAGGTTAGAAGGTGGTGGGTGGGTAAGGATTTAATGTTGTGTGAAGCCATGTTGCGGCATCTATTGGTAGCACAAAACCCCAAGAGGGTAAAGGTATGTAAACTGGATAATATTGGTATGTACATGGGTGAGGTCATTGGTGAGGAGGTTTATCCGGGTTACCATTGGAAGACCATATGGTATTGGTTCAAGAGATTGCGATTGCAACCTCGGGTTCGAGAAACTGGATTCCGCTTCCTTCATGGCATCCTAGCGTCTAGGGCGCAGTTGTATGTAATGGGTGTGACTCAGGATCAAAACTGTGTACGGTGTGGATGGCCGGAAACGGCCTACCATGTCGTATACTTTTGTGAAGAATTAGTAAGGGTGAGGAACTGGTTTCAGGGCATCCTACGACAGGTAGGCGGTGCGGATTGTCAATGCTTAGGGCGTTAAGTTTAGAGGTATGGGGTTGTTCGGATGCGGTCCGACGATCGGTTTCGTACTTGGTACTCGATTTTTTATATGTTTCTTGGGGGATGCGGGAGATTAGAAGTGCGACGCGCATCAGGGCACTGGCGTGTCGGTTTTACAGAACGAAATGTAGAAATCGTGAAGTGTATGGACATAGCTGGGAGAGAGACTTTTCGTTGGGATATAGACATCTAACGATGGATGTATTAAAGGGTTTGTGACATCCACTGCGTGTTGAATGGTACCATGACGGAGCGTGTGGGTTGGTCTTCGGTGAGGGGGGAGGGTGTTTTTCATTTTATGTATGAAGTGCGCTAGTGAAAAGGTGTGCAAGATGTGGGATGTGGCCTAGGATGAGGGAAGGTGACCTGTAGTTGGTCCGGGGTTAGGTTTCTCGGTGTGATCGTGGACTCAGACTGGGGGGAGTTCAAAATGGAGACAGTGCAGGTTTTATCATTTTGGTGGAACTGTTAGTTATTAAGTGGTAGGTAAACTTCTTTTGCATGGAGAGAGTCGGTCTTATATAGTAGTATAGAGGTATGAGAGTTGGATATTCAAAATGGGCTATTTAGTCCGAAGACTTTCAAAGACAGTGACAACCCATTGTGCCAAATAAGGGTTATATCCTCTGTTTGCGTTACTTTTGTGGTCTTTCATAGGACCGACTCAGATTGTGCGAATTGACAACATGGAGAGATTTTCAAGTTGTATATCTGATGGATAGAACATAGTATACAATTAGGCTATGATTCTTATTGGTGTTGCTTGGTCATGTGTTAAAATTTCTTGTGTTCCGATGTATACTGGTAATATGTACTGAGGTTTAGTTAGGTGTTTTGTGTACCTAGTAAGAGGGGGGGAGGGAATTAAGAGCATAAGAGATCTAATGCCAGAGAATCTAAGGTTTTTCTGATGATATCAAAAGGACACCTAGTTTTGTGTTAGGGAGCACGCCAAAGCATGTGGAGAGTTATGGCAATTAACCTTGGATGGTATGTTACCATGAACAAGACCTGTGGTAGGAGAATTGTGTTTTGTAGCCTCGAATGTTTTGTAATGATTGGAAACATAAACTTAGGTACTTCTTGATCCCCATGTAACATACATGAGAGTTAGACTGAGTCCAGTGTAACATACATGAGAGTTAGACTGGAGTCCAGTGTAACATACATGAGAGTTGGACTGGAGTCGAGTGTAACATACATGAGAGTTGGACTGGAGTCCAGTGTAACATACATGAGAGTTGGACTGGAGTCGAGTGTAACATACATGAGAGTTGGACTGGAGTCGAGTGTAACATACATGAGAGTTAGACTGGAGTCGAGTGTAACATACATGAGAGTTGGACTGGAGTCGAGTGTCCACAAAGATAATTTGTATTGAACAAATATGTGTTTCGACTTAACTTGTATGTAATACTAAGGCAAACGAACAACATCTATGTATGGCAAATAGTATACATGGTACGGTTGATAATGATTTGTAAATGTATTAGGGGGGGGTGTTGTCGGCGTGTTGTAATATTAATAAGCATTGTTGAACATAATTTCCATTCATATTAGGTATCTTTTATTGTATTGTATATACCTGTATGTACCGTTTTCAATAAGATGTAAAAGTTTGAAATGACGGTATCAACATATTTAAAGTACACATGGTTAGATGTTTATGTTTAGAGTTCGGAGGTATGATGTATTATGTTGAGAAACACTGTGTTGGACTCTCAATACAAATAAGTTAAGGTGGGGTTTCCCTTGTGATTTGTACAGTGTGGAGCTGCAGGAGGGTCCAGGTACTAGAGCACGTGTTGTACGGTGCTCCGGGAGGGGAGGGTTCATGGTTTGTAATTGTATTTAGTGACATAATACTATGCTTGTTATAGTACTTATCATTGTTTTGAATGTTGTGTTTCCGCAATTGCGGGTTATGATGTAACGGTTTACATCTAATATGAAATGTCAAATTTCTATCCTGCTGACGTGTTGGATTATGACACTGTATAATTATTATATTATCACATACATATTTTGTTCCTGTTGTAACTCTTCTTGTCTATACTTGTATGTACTGTTTTTAATAAAATATAAAAAAAAAAAATCCTATGAGTGTTCCTCTGTTGAGACCTTTAACAATGACCTTGTGAGCAGTATTCAGAACTACTTAGAGCCGCCTCAAAAACCTCCTGGAACTCTTAACCCAACCAACTTCCATAACAATCATACCTCCTATAATAACCATACTTATTACAATGATCTTAAACTTCGAACACTGAAACGTACTGCTCGCAGAATAGGCCTAGCCTATAGAAAACATCGTACCCCTGGAATGCTGAGACTCTTTCAAACTGCCCATGCTGCTGCCAGAGAGCGTATGACAGAGCTGCGGCAAACTGACTGGGAAAAATTTGTCAATGGTCTCAATGCTCACACCCCACTTAGCCGAGCATGGAGGGACATAAATAGAATTAAGGGTAACAGAACCGGTCAGATTGCACACCCTCATCCCTTACATAGGGCGAATGAGCTAGTCAGTGCTTGGGCTGTTACATCAAGCTATGAAAATCTTCCCAGTACCACACAGGCGAAATTAAATGACAAATATGATGCTAGGGAGAGACTTGTTTGTTTTATGCTCAGCAAGGAAGATGACTGTAACATTCCTTTCACTGACTTTGAATTTGATGCAGCACAAACTAAAGGCAACTCCACGTCACCTGGTGAGGATGGTATTACCTACAATATACTAAGATTGCTGTGTCGAGTACCAGGCAATCCTTTACTCGAATTATACAACATGAGCTATGTAACTGGGGAGCTCCCTAAATCTT